>VZTI01002390.1:77513-121735 GCA_013397865.1 Struthidea cinerea | reverse complement strand
AGAAGGGAAGGGAAGGGAAGGGAAGGGAAGGGAAAAGTTCAAGCTCTTCTGGTTACTTCACACATGTTTCTGTGGGTTTAATTAGAAGCAGGGTCAGTGCTGTGTCCTTGCCAGAGGCTGACTCCTGCCTGTCCCAGTCTGTCCCTACTCACCCCTGCCGGTCCCTGCCTGTCCTTACCTGCCTCTGCTGTCCCTGCCTGTCCCTGTCTGTCCCTGTTTGCCCCCCAGCTCACTGCTGCGGGCTGGAGGACCTGGGGCCCTGTTGAATTTGTCTTGTTTGATATTTGCAAAGCAGACAGGATTGCTTCCAGAGGACTCCAGTGCCATCTCCTCCCCTCGCCCTCCCCTTCCAGCAGCTCCTCACATCTGTCAGCATGAGCTCACTCCTTCCTAAATCATTCTCAGATTTTGTATTAATTTTTTAATCATCTGCATATGAATGATTAATAAATGTTTAACAGCTCATAAAATATTCACCGTGTTTCCCCACGGTCGGCGCTCCTTCTCCACTTGTTATCACTCGTGGGGATGAGAAATGTCTACATGGCTGCCGAGGGCAGAGGCGGCCTCGGCTCTGCCTCACCAGTTCCTTCTTTCCAGAACAAGCAGCTGGTATTGGAAAACCAGGTGAGGAATCCTGGGTAGCTCTGTGAACACTGAGGCACAAAAATATCTGCATTGGAATAACCCAGCTGCATGGAAAATTGTCCTGGGCAGGCGTTCAGAGGTGAACCTTTGCAGGGAATGAGAGTAAGGAGAGCAGGACATGCAGGAGCCATGCAGACCTGCTCCATGGGAATTACCCTCCCTGGAATGGCCTTTCTGCTGTTAATGTTTATCTGTGCACTGAATTAGAATCACAAAATCACAGAGTGGTTTGGGCTGGAAGAGACTTAGAGACCACCCAGTGCCACCCCTGCCATGGCAGGGACACCTCCCACTGTCCCAGGTGGATCCAAGCCCCAATGTCCAGCCTGGCCTTGGACACTGCCAGGGATCCAGGGGCAGCCACAGCTGCTCTGGGCACCCTGTGCCAGGGCCTGCTCACCCTCCCAGCCAGGAATTCCTTCCCAAGATCCCATCCATCCCTGCCCTCTGGCAGTGGGAAGCCATTCCCTGTGTCCTGTCACTCCATTCCTTTTCCAAAGGGGGGGCCACTGACACCCCACCCCATAACCCAGAGCTTCTGGAGCAGTTTCTACCCTGGGTTGCTCATCACAAAATCAACTCCATCCCATCAGCGCATCCCAAGTGCTTTCCATGACTCCAGCAGCACTGCCCTGGACCCGCTCTGAGTCACAGAATCACCACAGACCAGCAAGGTTGGAAGGGGCCTCCAAGATCATCAAATCCAACCTTCAACCAAATGCCCCCATGCCCACTGAACCACGTCCCCAAGTGCCACGTCTGCTTGGTTCTTGAGCCCTTCCAGGGATGGTGACTCCAGCACTGAACCAGGGGATTGTCTCCTAACCTGGCAGCCTGGCCATGAGAACCCCTAGAAACTGAGAACTCCTGGCCATGAGAACCTCTGGGAGCTGAGGACCCCTGCGTGTCCCTTCTGGGCTGCCCCAAACATGACAGATCTGTCCAGGAGCCCAAACTGCCTCACAGAGCAGCAAATCTTGGCCATCAGGTCTGTCCCCGAGAGCCTCGGACCTGCCCCCTGCTCTGGGCGGAGGAACAGAGGACAGCAAGTGTGGTTTATCTCCCCAGCCTGTTCTAACTACAGAGGAATTAATGAATGAATAAATAAAAACATGAGGAAAGGCTTTTGGTGTGATAACATTTCTAAAAATAGCATCAAATGTTGCTCCTTTTTAAGATAAGCAGATCCATACCAGAGACAGGGCTGAGTGTGCAGAATCCACATGCAGCAAGTGGGGATGGGCTTGGGCTCCCAGCATGGTCCCTGTGCCTGTGGAGAGGATTGACGATCTCCACGTTTCGAGCTAGAAACCGGAACTGCTTTAAACCTGTGTTAGTTTGATTCAGGAGACTTAGTCTAAGCAATTGTGACTTTTGTTTAAATATTACAGAGAACAGCCCAAATACAACCCAAGCAGGATTATTAGGAATGATTTTTCTTTTGAAAGTTCCTTTTTAAGGATATTCTTTAATGTTAAAAGTCTCATTGCAGAACCACTGAAAATTCAAAATCTAAGTATAAAAATAGCTGCCCATACCTGGTGGTTTATTCGCTGGAGTTTAGGTTCACTGCCTATTTAAAGTTCTAGTAGATGATTAAAAAAGTAAAAATAAAAAGGGTAAAGTACACCAGTTTCCTGTACGTCTGCTCAGCCCATGTGACACCTGCAGCCAGTGGAGCTGGGACCTCTCCTGCCCAGCTGTGGGCACCAGCCCGAACGCATTTAATGCAGAACTGCTGGTGTCAGGTCAGGTCTCTGGAGAGGCCTCGGGGGCTCTGGGGTGGGACCTCCCCCTGTCCCTGAGCATCCTGCAGGGCAGCACAGCCTGTGCACCTCACTGACCAGGCACCTGTTCCAGCTGCATCTGCAGAGGCTGCCCAGGACAGCTGCTTTCCAAGCCAAACACAACGGCATCTGTGCTCCTCTTTTTACCAAAAGACTGCTGCTACTTAATTTTACTGGTTTTTAGTGATTATTTCTATTAAGATGAAGAAGATTGTCTATTAAGAACAATGCCCTATATTAATGAATAAATATAATTCATTATAGGATAAAACTCTGAAGAACCTCCCATCTGGTATCACTGGCTTTTTGAGTAAAAACAAATGCTCCTCAGAAGAAAAAAAATTAGAAATAAGTGGTAGATTTATTTATGGATAAATGGTATTCCCTCAAAACCACACTGATTTTTAGGTTTTTAACATTTCCCTTGGATCAGAGCTGCCTTTCTGTTTGTCAATACAGGCAGCCAGTTCAATTATTATTTATCAAGGCTGCAGGGATGACAAATGGCTTTGCTTACTGCTGGATTTCTTATCTTTGGCAACTCAGAGTATCAATTACTACTATTAAAAAGAAATAATTGCCCTGAGTGACAAACCAGCACACAATCAAACTGTACATAATTGCAGCCAGCATGTTGCATTATGTCACATTATGTCAAAAAAGAAATCTGAATCATGAACTGAAAGGTAAAGGCACTTCTGTGCTTTGACACAGGAATGAAGAGTGTGTGCTAAACCCAGGGGCTGAAAATTGTGGGGTACGGGAAAGAAAAAATTACATCCCAGTGCCAGCAGCGTCCTGGGGAAGCCGTGGCCGGGCTGTGGGGTCACCTGCACCAGCCCTGCCAGAGCTTCCACCATCCCAGGCTGCTCCAGGCCCCAGTGTCCAGCCTGAACACTGCCAGGGATCCAGGGGCAGCCACAGCTGCTCTGGGAACCCTGTGCCAGCCCCTCCCCACCCTCCCAGCCAGGAATTCCTAATTCCCAAGATCCCACCCAGCCCTGCCCTCTGGCAGTGGGAAGCCATTCCCTGTGTCCTGTCCCTCCAGCCCTTGTCCCCAGTCCCTCTCCAGCTCTCCTGGAGCCCGTTTAAGTACTGAAGGACTGCAATTGCATCACCCCAGGGCCTCCTCTTCTCCAGGCTGGCCAATCCCAACCCTCTCAGCCTGTCCTCACAGGAGAGGTGTTCCTTCACGCCGTGTCCCGCCAGCACCCCAGACCACACAACCCAGAGAGAGCCCCACCTTTGGGGAGGTAAGGAGTGCTCATTCTGCCAGCAGCTTTTGAAGATACATTTTAAAGGAGCAGAAGGTGGATCTTTCCCCTTCTCCAGAGGCTGTTGCCCACCAACCTCTCATGGAAGCTTGTTCCTGGCAGCCCAAGCCTTTCCTCAGTGAACCAGGGCCATGTCCTCAGAGCACCTGCGGAAGGCAGCTGCCCACTGCGAGCTGTGCGGAGCTTTTCAAAAAATCCCGGGAGTTCACGTCTTCAAAGATGCTTCTACAGACTGTAAAAGATTAAAACTAAAAGCACTAAAGCAGGAAAGAAGAATCCCTGGCTGGTTCCATGGAAGCGTGGCTGCCCTGCTGCACCGGAGCAAAGGTCCCCTCTGGCCCCGCGATGCTGCGAGTGGCCTGAGGGATTTATATTTAGAAAGAAAATGTAGGAATGGAACAAATGGAAAGTGGTATCTCAGGAAAAGCATTCCTGTGTCTGCTCCGTCCAGCTCCGTGCTGGTGCATCCCCTTCCTCTGGAGCTGCCCCCACTGCCCTCTTCTCCCTGGGCTCCTGCAGTCAGTTCCTTGGACACTCGCAGCCCTTCAGCACCCCCACATGCACCAAGAACCCTGATTTTGGTTTTTTCCCTCCATGTTTCCCTTTCCAGACCTGAACTGATGCATTTTTGGGTTGTTGCTGAGCCCTCGACTGCCCTTTCCCCAGCACTTACTCAAAGACAATTTTCCAGCCAGGAAAATAACACCTTGGAGGCCTTCATCGCACTCTGCACCGTGGGCTTGCTGCCCTGCACCAGCAACACCGGGTGATTCCCATTTGCTGTGGTTCCCACTGCTGGCCCCCGGCTCTCTCAGCTCACTGCTGCTCTCCCAGCACCCCAAGGAGCCCGGTTTTCCCAGGACAGGAGTGTCTCATCCATATGACATGAATTTATTCATCAGTGCCAGGCCCAGCTCCGATCTGAGCGGGGGCCCTGCTGAGAAACACGACCGTCACCCCAGCCCTGCTCGCTGCCTCCTCTCCACGCGCTTCTCTCCGTGAGTGCTTTCATTTCCGTTCCACAGCACTGCCTGAAATGGGGGAAAGACACCACCGTTACCCCAGTCCCACCCAGTCACTGCCTTGGGATTTTCTTATTGCCTACGTCCATTATACTAAAAATAAACCTGACGAGCTCATTTAATTTTAGCCTATGAGTGTCTGTATGAATATTTATAATGCTCCACATTAGAAATGCTGAAAAGTTCCAGAGCCTGAGAACACGGCAGCAGACCCTGGGGAATAGAACAGCTCTTCCTTTTTTTTTTGTCCTATTTCGAGCCAGTTTCACACATCCTGCATTCCCGATGTGAAGTCTCGCACTGAATGTCTCAACTGCTTAAAGCACTTTGTGATGTTTTGTGCTTGATGAACACAGACTGAGTTCCCATGCAAGAAGAAGGGAGTGTTTCCAAAGGAATTCCCTGTGAATTTGTGCAAGGAGAACAAACTTACTGAAGTGCTTTCCTGTTCATATCTGGCTTTCATGTGCTTTTCATTTCAAGGCCAGGTTGGACGGGGCTTGGAGCAACGTGGTCTAGTGGAAGGCATCCCTGCCCATGGCAGGGGGATGGAACTGGATGATCTTAAGGTCCCTTCTATGATTCTACAATTATATGAATAATTTCGCAGAAAATGAAAACATGTTTTCTCAGTTCTCATCTAGCCAAGCCCAGAGCTTCATGCCCTGCTTCAGATAACCAAACTCTTCCCACCTCCCCTAAAACCCTCACTGTTCCCAGGACTGGTGGCACCCAGCGTCTCTTGAGAAGCTGCTGCACCAGGGAGCTCTGCCCCACAGCAAGGTCTGGAGGTGTGGGAAGAGCCAGCCAGAGCCTGGCTCAGCCGTGCAGCCAGTCCAGCATGGCACACCCTGTTCCCTTGGCTTCCCTCGTGAGCTCAGCTCTGTTTGCAGGGATGGCCCTCACAAGTCAGTAACCGCGGGGTGATGGTCAGCAGCTGCACCGTGTCTCTAACCGGAGACGAGGTTTAATTGCAGCCAAGACGCCTGTGCAAAGCTTGTTTAAGGTGTGGGGAGAGCTGGGCATACACAGCAGAGGAATATGGCTGAAATGCTCAGGAATCAAGTGTGGAAAATCTTGCCTCAGGGGAAATTTTTCCTAATCCTTTTTAGTGAAAGGGCATTTTAAGCCTAGAGACTGAACAAGTATTCAAAGGGCCAGTTCAGGGCTTCCTCAGAGGTCACTGCCCTACCAGCACGTGCCTGGCTCCCACAGGTAACACCACCTCTGCCCATCCCTGCCCTTCCTGGATCCTTCGTGTCCCTCGTGAAAATGCTCTCGGCAGAGAGGGGCTGTGGAACTCTTCCCTGTTACTCCATCGCTTTTATTCCTCCTGCTGCAGGGAGCACCGAAGGCGATCAGCCTGTGTGAGGGAGGGTTGCAGCACTTGAGTGGAAGAGCCAGGCTGTGAGAAACTCTTGAATTCAAGCCCTTTCCTTTGGAACAGAGACGGTATAACATGAAAGACAGGGGAAGTGAGCGGTTGCCAGGCTCTGTGATTCTGGCATCAGAGACGAAGAGTGACATGTGACAGCAGGTCCAGGTCCAGGGCAATACTTGGGTCACTTCCCATGTACCCGGTGCAGGATGTGAGGGGAACGTGGAGGGAAAGAGGCAGAGATCTGATGCTGCTCCTCCCTCTCCTCTGCCTTCTTCTAGTCCAAGCACAAGAGCAGCCACAGAATCAGGCTGAAAAAGGACTGAAATGAGCCAACCACTGATGCCAGCAGGAAGGCAGAGAAAAAGGCAACTCTGAGGGACCCAGCAACTGCCCTTCTCCATCCCTCCCTCAGCAGAGCAGTCCTGGAAAGGTGGCATCCCTCTCATCCCTCCTCTCCCCACGTGCTCCTCCTTCCCCGCTTCTGCCTGCTCATCCTTTTGCTCTGTCACAACCGAGCTGGCACCAAGCAGTATTTTTCTTCTCATGCTCTCAGAGACATTGGAGCACTTGAAGTGCCAGTATTGCTGCTCTTAAGAGTTCCAGGTTTCCGTACAGTGAAGAGAATCAATACGAGCACTGCAATAGGTGACGACTCCTCTATAGCTTTAGAAATTTTACATCCTTCTCCCTTCTCTGCTTTTCATTATGTCTAATTACCTGATCTATAGCTCCAAACAGGAATCAATGGGGCTGTATTGCAACAAATTATTGTGGGTTCTCTGTAAAAAAAAAGGTTTGGAAAGTGCTATTGAATATGACACTTCCAATTATACAAAGCAAATGAGCTTCCACTGGCGCTGGAGAACTGGCAGCCAGTTCATTACCAGCGGCTCATGTTTCACTGCAGGTACAGTCAGTTTATTTTCCAGGTACTTCTGGACTTCCCCCCGCACATTCCCAGGAGGCTCTGTGTCCTCACACTGCACCCTGACCCTGCTCTCTGTTGGGTTGTGTTCCAGTTGCTCAGTGTGCTGGATACACAGGAAAATGGGATCCATGGGAGTCTCTGTGGTGTGTGGGTGCTCCCCTCGGAGGTGTGGGCATCCAAGCAGCTGCACATCACTCTGATAAATGCTCTTTTCCAGTAGCACCTACAAGTTTTCCTAATTTAATGAGGGGGTTTTTGTTTTCCTGAGGTACACAGGGAGAAATCCAAGAGCTGTAGCAAATTTCTCTGCCTGGAGAAGTGGGGTTGTTCGTGATTCGCTGCTGATGAGTCAACACCTGCTGGACACCAACATTCCCCCTCAAAAGAATCCCATATTTGCCCAGCCCTTCTTCCCTCACCCATTGCTCCACACTGGATCCTCTCTGGAGCTTCCGTTCTGTTGTCTAAAATCAGGTGCCAGTCTCACCTCACTAGAAAACATGTCTAGGAGGAAGTCAGACTGAGTTCTGGATCATAATAAACCAAAAAAGAGCCAGTTTTAGACATTTCCTACTGTGGGCATCTTCTCTACCGTGCACCATAACCCGAAGTGTGTGACCCTGAGCCCCTGCACAGCTCCCAAGGCTTGAAAACAGAGCTGAAGGATTCCATCCCTGCGGTGGTCCTGCCTTCATCTCAGGGGTAGCATTTTAATTAAGAAAATTCCATTCTTTTGGTTTTTCTCTCAGACTGTCTTTGCCACCTTCCATGGTCTGTCTCTGTCTGTCAGTTGTGCTTGAAGATCTGACACTGCTGGAACTCAGCTGAAAAGAAAAATTAGGGATGTGGGCACCCTTTAATCACCTGGCTATTGTAACGAGTGGGGACAGACAACAACGGAGAAAATCAACCCAAAACATAACTGTGCTTTTAATGTTTCTATGGAAATTTATGGAGAGGAAGTGTGATGCACAGGCAGACCACCTCATTTGGTATGCACAAGGCACATCATGCTGAGCTGCTAATGAGATAGCAATTTGGACGTTTGGGAAGTGCTGGGTATGCTTTGTGCCCACAAGAATCAATGAAAACTGATGAGTGAAGGTTTACAAAATTCGGTGTAAGAACTACAGGAGCTTTGTGCCCGGATGGAGGGACAGAGCTGGCAGCAGAAGCTCAATTCCTCGCATAACGTCTGGATCAGCTTGAGTATTTTCCTAAAGGTACAGCAAAAAGACATACCTGCTTTCCATTTCAGAGTTGGAACTTCATAAATATTTTAATTTGCCAAGTTCCTGCTATTTAATGTTTGCATACCAAGGAAATGTGAGAGAACATCACCTTGCATGAAGCGCTTGGAAAACAAATTTGGGCACCTTTGATTGTCTGCCCCACTGCGGAACGAAGGGAGCGTCATCCACCATGTCCTGTCTGTTGTCAGCAAGCAACACTTTGGGATTATTTGTATTTGAAAAAAACCAACCCCACCACTGAGCTGAGTACCTCTGAAGACAGAAAGTTTTGCTTTTGGCTATTAAAGGAGCAGAATAAAATAAATCACTTATGCTGAATAAATCATTGATTCTGAGTTACATGCGAGTGCTCCTCGGTGCTGGCTCCCGGGTGAGACAAGTGGGACACGTTTGTGTGACTCTACTGTTGAATTTGCAGCCTGAATCTGTCCCAAGGGCTTCCCAAAAATAACTGTGTTGAATAACTGGGTTGAAAAACAAAGATAGGCAGGGACCAAATCCAGAGCACAGAGCACCGCAGCCTCTGCCACTTATCTCTGTGCTGCAGTGAAGGTGCAGTCGCCAGCGATGCTGGGAGGGCAAAAATCACAGAATCACTGAATCCTTTCAGCTGGAAAAGCCCTCCCAGCCCATCGAGTCCCAGCTGTGCCCGATGCCCACCTTGTCCCCAGCCCAGAGCTCTGAGTGCCACCTCCAGGAATTCCTTGGACACCTCCAGGGATGGGCACTCCAAACCTCCCTGGGCAGCCCCTGCAAGGCCTGACCTCCCTTTCCATGGGGAAATTCCTGCTGGTGTCCAACCTGAGCCTCCCCTGGCCCAGCCTGAGGCCGTTCCCTCTCCTCCTGTCCCTGTTCCCTGGGAGCAGAGCCCGAACCCCCCTGGCTGCCCCCTCCTGTCAGGGAGTTGTGCAGAGCCACAAGGTCCCCCCTGAGCCTCCTTGGCTCCAGGCTGAACAACCACAAATGTGGGTGAACTTTTTCCTGCCTGAGCTTCCCATGGATGGAGCCTCCTCTGCTCCGTGCCCCACCCAGGACGTGTCCAGCACCCCAGCCCCTCTCCCTTCCAGCCCCTCTGCCTTCCAGCAGCCCCTCGTGCTGTTCTGGGGCAGGAGCAGTCAGCAGGGCAGGTCAGGGGTTTGGAGTGACCTCTGTGCCCTTGGCGTGCTGGTATCAGGCAGCGCCTGCTGCGAGGCAGCCCCGTGCATGAGACACATAATCTGCATTTATTCCAGCCCTGGATCAAGGAAACGCATCCATAAACCCGAGGTCTTGCGGGTTCCGGATTGATGGAGCAGTCTCGCAAACGGAGGCTGTCCCTGGCAAGAGGGAGCAAAAAGCTGCTGGCAAAGAGGTATTAACTTCACTGTGCTGCATTTTATGAGGCAACAAAGAGTGTCTTGGTTCTGTGCCGTGAAAGTAAATAGAACAATATTTCAGACCTCCTTATTCAGTTGTCCAAATGCACATAACCGATTTTTGCAGATAGGGATTTATGTTCTCTTGTCAGCATCTAATAAAGTAGAGCAATTGCTCCTGCCATTTATTTCAGTGCTGTTGCCTTTAGCTCGGTATCCTTGTGTACACTCTGTGCTGCCTGCTCTGAGTCCTGCCCAGCACCTCGCTCCCTGTGGTGGATCCGCCAGCACGGGATGCTCTGGACCACTTCCGACACGGTTTGGAGAGGTGCTAGAGGTGTTCAGTGAAGAGTGTGGAGAGGAAATCATAAAGGGAGCGGCTGAGGGAGACGGGGTGCGGCTCAGACCGGGGAAAAGGAGGCTCGGGGGGACCTTCTGGCTCTCCCTACCTCCCTGACAGGAGTTTGCATCACAGCCCAGCAGCTGCTCACCGCAAGATGAGAAACACTGCGTGTGCGGGGCTGTGTCCGGCTGTCCACGCCACCCTGTCCTGGTGAGCCCGGGCTGCAGACGGACTCGAGTGTCAGCTGCAGAGGGACACTGGCAGCACCCGCGGGGCGCTGGGGTGACCTTTCAGAGCCCTGCCGTGCCCCGAGCTGTGCGGGGAAGGGGCTCGGTGACCAGCCCGAGCACCCAGCAGCTGCTGCCCGTGTCTCTCCCGCTCGCCCCACGCCTTGGCGAGCGCTGGGCACCGCGGGGTTTGCCCGCGGGCTGACACCGTGCGTGGGCAAGCTGGGAGCCAGCGCAGTCCTCTCTTTACTTTGCCAGCATAATTCAGCAAGAAAAGAGGTTTCCATGCTTCAGTGGCAGTTTTCAAAGATTTTTTTTTTTTTCCCATGTTTTATTCAGCTCGAATTTGTATTTCAGCTCCTGGTTCCTTGAGAGGAAGCACAAATCGATCCAGACGAGCAGTGGCCGGCTCATCCTCGGGACTGTCTGTGGTAAAGAATTGCTCTGCAGAGGCTGAGCAGCGACATGAGCGGAGGAGCTGACGAAAGCCCTGGGGGCTTTGCTGTCGGAGTCTGGGTTTCGGCTGCTTTGCTGCTGCCCAGTGCTGCTGGCACTGCGCTGATTGCTGCAGCCCCACGGCACAGAGCAGCCTGGGCCGCTGCCGGTGAGAGGAGGTGGTGGGCAAGGGGTTGTTGTACTCGGCTTGGAGAAGCAGGATTTTGGGAATGATTTGGCTTTGGATTGTTTCCCCGAAGTTCCAAAGGAACTGAGGGCTGTTAGATGACATGACGGTTTTCTTGAAAACCTGAGATTTTGACTATGACGCATTTTTCAGAAAATGCACATTTTTCATACTTCCAATATCCTCCCACCTAAATTTCCTGACAGAAATGTTTTGGACTTGCATCTTGAAGATTGCAAAAAGAAACCAGTGTTGAAATATTGAACCTTTTCCCTATGCACATGTTTATTTATGTGCTTGACACGAAGTAGCTTGACAAAAATCGTGTCGCTTGTTCCAATTGAAATGCACATCCCAAGTGCTTCTGCTTTCCATTAACACCTGGGAGAGGGAAAGGCTGAAATGTTGACTCTTTTGTGGTTTATTTCATAGAGGATGGGTTTGAAACACAAATAAGGAGAAAAAATGAAGAAACCACTGGTTTTGAATACCAGCTGCTGTGAAGTCCAGGGTTAAAATGTCCTTGTGCCCCTCTACTTGCCCGTCATTATTCACCAAGGACAAGGAAAGGATGACAGGGCTCAGCACCCTGGACTGCAAAATCAAGCCCATAAATGAGCTCAATATTTGCTACATTTTAACTGTTCCAGTGGAATGAAATCCTGAACTCCATCTCCCCCCTGTTTTTGGATGTGCTATAAATGGAATTGCCCGCTGGAGGAGAACCTGGGGGCTGGTGTTTGTCAAACACAGGGAGATTCTCCCGTGTGTAAAACCAACCAAATTAAAGCCAAGTGCTGAAGGTCTGTGTCCTTCACAGCGGGAGGATTCCCAGGGACGCTGGCGGGCTCCTGCAGCAAGGATGTGCAGGGCAGACCCTCGGCTCACCTCAGCAAGGGACACACTGAACCTCCTCTTGCTGCTTAGAAAACAGAGCAGAGAAACACAGGGCTCCCAAAGAGCTAATAAAAACGATAAGGGACATTTATAGTGATAATTTGGTGCTATTAAATATATAAATTTATTTTCTCTTTTTAAACTCACAGTTTATTTTTAACAATGGTAACAGGCACCATTATAAAAGCTTTACTGATATTTATGAATCTTAACATGAAAGAGAACATTGCATTGAAAACGAATGTGCCAAGGATAGGATTTTTCTGTGGAAAGCTATAAACAGCTTGCAAAATCTACCAGTTTTAGCCTAGATTCTCATAAATGAAACAGTTTGGGCAGAGAACCTTGGGTGCATCCTTAGGTCAAGCAGTCCTGGTGCTGACTGCAGAATGTGACACTGTGAGGATGAAAACATCCAGTTTCTAGGGAGCTACAGTCGGAACCTCTGCCTATGGCTCTTTGGGGTTTTTCCTCCCAGTTGCCCTCCTCACTCCAACAGTTCTGTCCTTCTCCTCATGACTATTCCTGGTGTCTTCACAGCTGTCGGTCATATCCTCAATTCAACTACTTTTTCTGTGCTAAACAAGACAGAAACTTTTTCTTATCCCTTGTAAAATACTCCATCCCTTCTCTTGTCATTTTTCACCCAGCTGTCATCAGTTTCCATCTGATTTTTCCCCCTGTGCAGGTTCATGCATTATTCCAGACAAAATTCCTCCAAGGATTTGTGCAGCAGCATTAGAGGGAACATGTCCTGGCTGCCAGTTTCCACAAAATGCTTGTCCCGTTTATAGAAGACTTTGCTGTGAACATGAATCTCCTCTCGAGCTCCTCAGGAGCCCAGCGGGGCCACGATCCTATTTTAACTCAATGGACGTTGACATCCCGGCCATGAGAGCTGGGCATCCAGCATCCAGCAGCTCTCCGTGCAATGCGGTTCCGTGTCCTTCCGCCCCGCCCAGGTTTGTGCTGCACGTTCGCTCTGCTGAGCAGCAGCAGCTCCAGGCTGATCCCTCCTCAGGATCCGCGTGGGCCCGTGCCGGGATCCTGCCATGCCAGGCAGCCACCACATGTTCAGCACTGCCAAAACATCATTTTGGGGCTGAGGAGATGGGGCAGTGCTGCAGGTATCTTAATTAATTCACTTTCACAGAGGGCACTGGGTATCTGCAGTGAGGTCTTCCAGTTCTTCCCAGAGCTGGCTCCGTGGTGTGCTGCGGGAGGCCCAGGAGGAGCAGGGATGGTGCAAGGCAGCTGCTGCCTTCAGGAGATACATGGAAATACCCTGGGCACTGCCCAGGCACCCTGCTGGCATACTGCCAGCCTTCAGGCTTTGCAGAGTCACCCGACCCTGCTCGTCCAGGCACTGTCACCAAGACAGATTTGTCCCACACTCATTTTCCATCGTGACAACACCCTCAGGGAATGCCTGTCCCACTCCATCCAGTGAGCAATTTCAGAGAATCACAGAACAGTCTGGGTTGGAGGGACCTCAAAGCCCATCCAGTGCCACCCCTGCCATGGCAGGGACACCTCCCACTGTCCCAGGCTGCTCCAAGTGTCCAGCCTGGCCTTGGACACTGCCAGGGATCCAGGGGCAGCCACAGCTGCTCTGGGCACCCTGTACCAGAGCCTCCCAGGGAAGAATTCTGTCCCAATATCCCATCTGACCCTGCCCTCTGGCAGTGGGAAGCCATTCCCCCTTGTCCTGGCAGTCCAGGCCCTCTTCCAAAGGGCCCTCTTCCCTCTCCTGTTCTCTTGAAGCCCTTTTAGGCACTGGAAGGGGTTCTGAGGTCTCCCTGGAGCCTTCTCCAATTTGGAATTCAACAATTAACTTTGAACTGTTTACAATACAATGAGATTAATTTTCCCTGCTCTCCCCACCAATTCCAGTGAATTCTGCAGCTGACCAGGGCTGGCCGGGTGCCCTGGCACAGCTCCAGGCCGGTGGCTGTCTGTGCTGCCGGGAACTTTGCCGGCTCGTGGGCAACTTGTCCCTGTCACACGCTGCAAAGCTGGTGTTTCTCAGAAATTGTCTTGTATTGCCAAATAAATGTATTAAAAAGAAGATTTCTGTGGGCTGCACACCGGTATTGTTTTCAGTCAAAACTTCTTTACAATATTGGTTGTGTCTTGAAAGTAATTAATTTGGCAGGAAGTTAAAAAGAGAAAAAAACTGAGAGAATTGAAGGCTGGTTTCCAGTTCTCATTGCTCTGTCTTTATCTCTCAAGGAAAGACTGCACACAGGTGTCAAACGAGAAGGCTGCTCATAATTACACTCCTTAAACACTTAATAACATTTTCTTAAATTAATATATTCCCCATCTGTGTAGCGTTTAAGACATTCAGCTCATAATATTGCCTAGTTTATCAGTGTCAAATGACACATCCCCGATCCATTGGAGAATATTATCAACAGATAGAGGCTTAACGCGTGTTATTGCTCATTCAGCTAATGAGTGTGATTGGAGCTGGTGCTATAATTAATAACAGAGCTCAAACACCAATTGTAGTGGAGATCTAACTTAGTTTCATGCAGAAAAACTGTGCAGATATGAAAATAAACTGATGCCCCCAAATCGCTGCAGGAGGTTCACTGGAGCTGGGCCGGCGGTGGCGTTGTGGGATGGCTCTGCCTCAGGACACCCCTGGGCACAGCCCGTGTTCCTGTGGAAAGCCAGGAGGAATCACAGAATCACTGAATCCCTGAGGCTGGGAAAGCCCTTCCAGCCCATCGAGTCCAGCCTGTGACTGATCCTTGTCCCCAGCCCAGAGCTCTGAGTGCCACCTCCAGGCCTTCCTTGGACACCTCCAGGGATGGGCACTCCAAACCTCCCTGGGCGGCCCCTGCCAAGGTCTGACCACCCTTTCCATGAAAAAAATTCTTCTTGAAGTTTCCTTGAAGACCCAAGGTCTCGGCAGTTGAAGGCTTTTCATTGCCTTTCCTGAGGAACATGGGGAAAGGCCGCCAGGGGTGCCAAGAGGCTGGGACAGAGCAGGTTGCACGCCCGGATGATCTGGTGGATGCACCTGCAGCATTTTCCATGGTACAAAGGCTCTGAGGACAAAGGAACCCGTGGGACCAGCTGTTCTGACCTCCTCTGCCATGGGGGTGGCACTGGTGCCAAAGCTGTGATGGACACTTGTGGGGGGGACATGGAGACGCCCAGGGCAGGGCATGGAAACAGGGCCACCCAAAGGTTTTCAGATGGTTTCAGGCAGCAGTGGAGCTGCTGGCCAGTGCTCCTGAGAAGTGCCTGGCTGTCCATCACTGCCAGCCCTCTGATCCTGAGCAGCGCCAGAGACTGGCAGGAGAAGGGGCTGTGCCACCTCTGCCTGGCAGAACGCAACACGCTTTGGGTTTGTGGCTCTGTCTGGTTCTGTTCTGACTGCTGAGCAGAGCTGGGTATGCAATAATCTGAGTTTGTTTTGCCATCTCTCCAGCTGCTGGTTTGCTCTGGATCCTCAGTGTAATGGTACCTAAAAGCATTTGTGTCTTAATTATTGATATCGTTTCTTGTAATTAAAATACCTGCTCATACTGTCATGGAACTTCTACTCTAACTGGAGCAGTGCCTTGCTAAATAAAAGCACATCATTAAAGTGCTCGCCTTTCCCTTCAGCACTCTCCGGCCTCATTGCCATCGAGTCGGTTTTACAGGAGGTAAAAATGTCAGGAGTTCATCCGGCCATGACCCCGTGCTGGGTACTGGATCAGGCTGAAGTCCCCAGGCCTCCAGCTGGGATTAATGTGTTTCTGACGAGCTGCTGTGCTTGCATGGCTGAGCCAGCTGGGAATCAACTTACTTGATTCTATTTAGTTTCCCCTTTCATTCTTTTTTTTAATCAGACTTGTAGGTTTTGCAGCTTAAACGGCTCAAGCCAAGAGGTTTGCAGAGCCCAGCCCCGCTCTCGCTCCCCTGCGGAGGGACCTCTCGGCTCCCTGCGCCCGGCTCTGCTCTCATTAAACAGCTCCTTCTTCCCCCACGCATTAATGTTTCATGGGATCTAAATCTCCCTTTACTAAGCATAAATAATCAATTCAACCAGATTTTAAAAGAGGAGACAGAGACTAAAATCCCGTGTAGCACTGGCCAGCCAGTTCCAGGACTCTGGGTAAGGGTTTGGTCTAAAACACCAGAGAGATATGGATGGGAAATTCAAAAGGGAAGAAGGAAACCAGTAAGCAATCGAGCATCCCTCACCATCAGACCTGGCTGAACCCCTGCGGCACTGACAATCAAACTGCCAAATCCCTGCTTGGTATCCACGGCCACCAGTGCCGGGCGTGACTCCGTTTGGGATGCCCCAGGTGGGACATGGGGTGTGTGGGGTGGTTGGGGCAGACACAGGAGGTGTCAGCCCGGGCCAGCCTGGGGCTGTGGTGCCACAGGTAGGCTGTTCCAGCCAAGGCTCTTCCCAGGCAGCCCCCAGCCCATCCTGGAGCCCAGTCTGGTGGGAACCCTGGGGTGCCTCACTCGGGCACTCACACAGCTGGTCTGGCAGGAGGGAGTGGGAGAGGGATGGGTGATTTGAAACCCCAAATGAGAGTCAGTCTCCTTCAGGACACTTGGATGCACTTGGATGCTGCCTCTCTGCAATCATGTTGTGACAGTAGATGCTCTGGCAGGCAAAATAGACCTCGGGATTTTGATTTTCTTTATGTTTTACTTTTTATTCCTCTCTACTCTGAACTCTCCTTCCCTCTTATATTGCTGATCCTTGTCAGAAAAAACAACTGCAAGGAAGACTCTCAGAGAAATTGGAAAAGGATTTTTGCTTTGTTTTTGTTACTGGTGTTTTGGGGCTTTTTTTGTTTTGTTGTGTTTTTTTGGTCTGTAATTGCAGACTCTTCACTGCTGAGCACAGGCGCTGAGCCAGGCATTGTTCCTTCTTTCCAGCTGACAGAAATTTTTTGTAACCACATTTTAGTCCAAGGGGAAAAGTTAAATATAGGCAGGATGAGGAAAATTACCATGCAGCATGGTGGAGAAAGTGCTGACTTGGGTCTGTTCCCGAGCAGAGGCAGCAGTGATTTCATGGGGTGCGAGCGCCGAGGCAGCGACTGAGCTGTGCTCCCAGCACGGCCCAGGGCTGTGGGCTCCTGGCACCCATCCCGGCACGGCAGCACCTTGTGAGGCACGGACAGTGCAGGGACCCCCCTCTCCGGGAGCCGGGGCCGCCGATGTGTCCTTCACGAGCCACAGAGGGTCCCTGGTGGGCTGCGGGTGCCTCCCTCGCTCAGTGGCCCGGCTGCTTCCCTGGTGACTCTGGAACCCCGGCCTGTGACAGGCGGTGTGAAGCACGGCGCGAGGGGATGGCTTTGGTGAGCTGAGCCTGAGTCTGCCCGTGGCTGCCTGTCCCCGCTGAGCCAGGCCCAATCCCGACCCCAAAGGAACATCACTCCATGTGAACATGGAGTCATCGGTCACAACCCTTTGAGTGTGACCATCCAGCCAATTCCTCACCCATGGAATGTTCCACCTGCAGAGTCCATGTGTCTCCAGGGCAGAGACCAGGACACCGCGTGGGGCAGTGCCAGAGGCCTTGCACAGCTCCAGGTTCATGACATCAGTCGCTCTGCCCTTATACAACAATAAATAGCAGAGTCAGTGATTAACGTTTGGATCCAGCCACTGCCAGTCTAGTGTGGCTTACAGATTTAATTGAGATGGCATTTTCCATGGGAATTGCTGGAGACTTGTCGGGAACATACACAACATCAGCTGCCTCCAACTGATGCTGTGTGTGGAGATGGGGCGGACGGCTCCCTGCGCTGGTCACAGGCACTGCCAGGGGCCAAAGGGCCTCTGCTTTAGGCGTTAACAGAACTGACAGTAGAAATCTCCAGAGGGGCAGGGATCTACCTGCATGATCCCCATCCATGGGAACTGGCTGTGCTGCCTGCTCTTGCCATGTTCTGGAGGCACACACAGTGCCTGGTGTGCTCATCAAGTAGGGCAAATCACTTCAGTTTCTTCTTTCCTCAAGATCTCATTCCTCTACCAGGATATTCCTGACAGCCGACCAATTCCCCCTCCAGGAGGAATGACTGGTTTTTCTTACCCTGCCAAATCACAGAATCAGAGAATCCCAGAATGGTTTGGACTGGAAGGGCCCTTAAGTTCATCTTGTTCCACCCCCTGCCATGGGCAGGGGCACCTTCCACTAGACCAGGTCCAGACCCTTGTCCAAAGTCTCTCTCCAGGCTCTCCTGGAGCCCCTTTAGGCTCTGGAAGGGGCTAACTCATTCAGCCCTTGTCCTTGCCGGTGACCTGCCCTCCATGCTCTGGCCAGGTGGGTGTCAGTGCCAGCCCTGTGTGCTGCTCTTGGCTCCACTCTGCAGGTTCTCAAGGGCAACGAGCCCCTGGCAGAAGCTGAACAGAGCCCATGATGTAAAGGCCCCAGAGCAACAAAAAACATGAAAACTGGAAACAACCACGAAGTATTTCTCCTCTGAGCAGAGAGGCAGAGGAGACAAGGAGAAGGAGAATGTGGCAGGAGCGATTAAAACATGTGGTGGCTGAAGGGAGGTGTCAGAGGCCAGAAGATCAGCCATGAAATTCAGACTGTTTTGCTGTGTCTGCAGTTTGCTGGGGGAACCTGCTGCTGCATTAAATTGTTCAGGCCAAGAAACCAATATGATTTTAGGGCAAACCAGAGTTTATGTAGTTACTGATACAGATTTCTGAACAACAGCATTCCCATCTATCAGGAACTGAGTCATGAGCAAAAATCATCCTGAGTGAAACCAAAAGTGTGCTGAAAGAAACCCAGCTGACCTTCCCAAAAGTATATCACACCCCTCCCTGAAGCAGCTCCTCTTTGCCTTCTTCCTGCCCTGTTTCACCTCCAAGCACCTGTTTTCCCTCTTCCCTGTAACTTTTCCTCAGGACAGCTGCCCATCTGCACCGCAGGCAGTGGAGCCTGTGAGGAGGAAAAGTTGTAAAAGGAGGGGAAAATGGTGAGGTCACTTTTGTGTCAGTGCTGCTCTGCACAGGCGAGGGAGCACTGGGTAACCTGGCTTGTGTGACTGTTCTGATGTCAGGAAGACCAGCCAGGAGCAGGACGCTGAGCAGGAGCAGTGGTGGGAGGACAGGACACCGACAGCACTGGGTTCTCCTCGGGGCAGCCATTCCCCTGCCTGTGCGAAGACAGGATTCTAATGTTGTTTTAACGTCCATGGAAGGATTCTCCATGAAGCTATTTCTGGACAGATATACCTGCTCTGAACTGTCCCTCGGGGGATTTGAACTTCACACTCACACAGATCCCTTATGTATCTGCTTTACAGCAAGTTGTATTGCCTTTTCCATAAATATCCTACTTAATACTTTTGTATAATACATACACCTACAAATTCCATTTTACTCTGGCTTCCCTACCTCCAAATTCCTAAACAAGCAAAAAGGACAAATTAAAAAATAGGTCCATTAGGTCAATGAATCACTCCTACCTCTTAGCAGCAAGAGAGTGACAAAGTTTCAGAGTCTCGGGGAGTCCTGGGGACTTGGAAGCCTAATGATGTGTGTCCCTTCTTTAAATTTATTTTTCTACTCTTACTTGAGGAAAATAAACACGGGCAGGGGACAGCTCAGCTTAACACTCAACAAAGGTGTGCTGCCTTTAGCATTTAGAGAGCTTTGAAACACTTGACATGTTGAGGAGGAACAGCCTGGGGACTTCCATTCACTCATTTGACAAGAACTTACTCGATGAATACTGCACTTGTACTTCACCCCTGTGTTGTTTCAAGGAATCATGTAACGGAAAAAATCAATGGATTTTCCCATTCTTCTACTCCATGCAACAAACTGCCTCTGCTGCCAGAGCTGCTGGAGGAGCCTCTGGAAGAACAGTGACACCAGCCCATCCATCTCCTCCCGTTCAGCCCTCGCAGCCCCCGTGCACGTGGAGCCTGAGCTGGTATTTCAGTCCCACATTGATTTTTCCTCTCAGACCTGAAGAGCTGTGACCAAACACAGCCCGGGCTCGTTCCAGCTGCTCCCTCCTCATTAGCCGCTGCTAACACACACCCACGGCACGGGATTAGCCGGGTCAGGGCTCTGTTTGCTCAGGCAGAATTGTGCTTAAGGACTTCAATTACTCTGGAAGGCATCCACCGAGCACCTGATGGGGCAGAGATCTGGGAATGAGCCGAGCTATCAGTGCCACCTCACGTAACCATAACTCACAGTCTCCTACTAAGGCATGTCCAGTGCTGGTGTAGAATCCCAGAATGGTTTGGGTTGGAAGGAGCATTCAAAGCTCATCCCATTCCACCCCCTGGGACACCTCCCACTGTCCCAGGCTGCTCCAAGCCCCAATGTCCAGCCTGGCCTGGGACACTGCCAGGGATCCAGGGGCAGCCACAGCTGCTCTGGACACCCTGTGCCAGGGCTCCCCACCCTCCCAGCCAGGAATTCCTTCCCAGTATCCCATCCATGCCTGCCCTCTGGCAGTGGGAAGCCATTCCCTGTGTCCTGTCCCTCCATGCCTTGTCCCCAGTCCCTCTCCAGCTCTCCTGGAGCCCCTTTAGGCTCTGGAAGGGGCTCTGAGCTCTCCCTGGATCCTTCCCTTCTCCATGTGAACGCCCCCAGCTCCCCCAGCCTGGCTCCAGAGCTGCAGCTGGGAGATATAAATATACTGACCGTGTATTTAAGCTCCAGTGACGGCCCTCCAGTGCCCCTTCTGTCCCCCAGAGCTGGAGGTCTCCCAGTCCCACTGCCCCATCCAAGGTCAGTTGCAGAGGGTGCAGTTCCCATTTACACCTGACACCTCTGGCAGTGGGTGCTGGCAGAGGCTGAGACATTTCTCACTGGCTCCGAAATGATTCCTGCCGGCCTTAGCTGGCCCAGGTGAAAATGCTCAGCTTGGGAAGGCCAGCAAAAAGGCCTGGCTTCTATTCCAGGCTACAACTCTCTGTTCAACAGCAAAACCACTTGAGTTTTCTTTAGAATCAGATCCTGATTGTATCCATAAGGGTCCCCCATCCTGCATGTTTTATTTTTTTCATAAAATCTCAGGTTTTCCCTTTTTCTTGGATGCTCTAAATCACTGTTCCCTGAAATAATCAGGAAGAGAGTTTGGCAGAGCTTTCAGGTCTCTTTGCCAGGCGAGCCCTCACATCACCCACAGGTGAATGACTCCTTGACATTTCAACCAAGTGAAGGTGAAATGCCAGCTGGAACCACTGACAGCCCGGGGAATCACTCAAAGGCGTTCAGAGCTCCGTAAAACACGGAGCACGGCGTACCTGGCTCCACTTCTCTGCCACTGACAGCCTGGAGAAGCCCATCTCCATGGACACATCGGGTGCTGTGCCTCCCCGCCGCCCTGCAGCACAGGGGATGGGGCATTTCCAGACACGACTCGGGGTTACCTCTGCAGCACATGGTTGTCTGTGGCCAGGGAGCAGTGGCAGCCGTGTCACACCAGCCCCGCTGCTGCAGAGCTTCCCACGTTCATCTGGGTTTGTGGCAAAAACAAAAAGACGAATGTGTGGCAAAAAAGTAAAATGACTTCTAAAAAATTTTTTGGAACTGCAGAATGATTAAGGTTGGGAAAGCCCTCTGAGATCAGCAAACCCAACCATCAACCCAGCACCACCACCATGGTCACCACCAACCCATGGCCCCAGGTACCACATCCACACATTTTCTGAACACTTCCAGGGATGGGGACTCCACCCCTGCCCTGGGAAGCTGACAACCCTTTCCATGAAAAACTTTTCATAACATCTAACCTAAACTTCCCCTGGCACGGCCTTTGGCTGCCAATGCACCAAGCCAGGCATCTGAGTCGGAAGCAAGACTGGCAATTTTTGTTGAAGAAACAACAAAGAAGAAACAATTTGAAAACTGGCTTTACTAAAACCTTGAGGTCTGAGGCACGAGCTAGAATATAAAAGACTCGAGTTCTGAATTCTGTGGGAAGGACTGAAGAGGGTATCATGTGCAGGGAAGGGGAGGAGTGGGTGGTGCTTTATATTAAAGACACCTTCACTATTTTCAGTAGATTGGCAGATTTTGAGACCCAGGTGAGCCAAGGGGTGGGAGTCATCGAGGTATTCCATGAGGGACCCCACCTCGCAGATCCCGCTGTGACAGACGATTCATTGCTCATCAGAGTTTTGTGGTTGCTTTAGAATCACTTACAAACCATTGATGGGTTATATTATGGGATGCAGGATGGGGCAATTTTTCATAAAATCATGGAATCATTAAGGTTGGAAAAGACCTCCAAGATTACAGAGTCGAGCCTTTAAATATCCTCATGAAAGGACACATTGTCACCTCATTTCATCCTAGTACGGTCACACAGGAACTCCTGTGACCTGCACATGCTGGGATTCTTGGGGGTTTGTGCAGGGCCAGTTTTGTGGTTGTCTGTGCAGGGCCAGGAGTTGGACTGGATGGTCCTTGTGGGTTCCTTCCCACTCAGGATATTCTGTGACTCTCTGATGCATGGAGTCAGGGATCAGAAATGCAAACACGGGGTGTGGAATGGAGCCTCGGGAGCTGAGCACAGCGAGGGCAGAGCCGGGAGGCCCCAGCACAAAAAGGGGGATTTTATCCTGCTGTGCGCAGGGATGGCGCCAGTGAGGGCGAGCAGTGCTGTGGCTGTGTCTGCTTTTGAGGGCTGACGAAGATCTAATGAGAGGATAAAAAACACGGTGAAATCCTGTCTGGTTAATGAACTACCTCACAGCAAGAGGTTAAAATAGTTCCTTCTGGGGTTTTTGTTTTGGTTTTGTTTGTTTGCTTGTTTGTTTCTTCTTTCCAACCCACATTCACAGTAAATCTCCAGCACTAAAACGTTTGATATTTACAGGAGGAGACACTCCAGGAACCAGTGGCAGAGCACGAGCACTCACCAAACGCAGACAGCTTGTGACTGGGAACACTGGCCACCAGAACAGTCTGTCTGGGAAGAGAATGTGAGGGAAAGTGTGGAGGAAATGCAGGTTTATCCCAAGGCATGTGGGAAGTGCCCGTCAGTCCCAGGCCTGCGCGTTCTGCTCGCAGCTCATTCCCCCGCAGCACTGCGGCCACGCAGAGCACGCGAGCGGTGCCAGCTGCTCTCCCTCGCAGCGAGAGGTGAAACCCCGGCCCCTGGGAATTGACACTGCCAGCTTTTCTACCCCTAACTCACTAAAATGCAGCTGGATTTCAAAAAAGCTTTCACAAAGCTTCCTTGTTGTGGAATCAAACGAGCACGAGCACACCAGAGTGCATTTCTTTGGTCTGGAATACGCGCAGCTGTTAACTGGGCTGCTGATGGGATCCCTGGGTTCAGGATCAGTGCCACGTTACCTCACACTCCACAAACACCTACAGAGGCATCCTGAACAGTGGCCACAGGGCTGAGAAGGTGGGTGCAGAGGTGCCCCAGATGCCAGAGGTGCCCCAGGTGCCAGAGGTCCAGGGTTGCCCCAGGTGCCCCCTGTCAGCAGCAGCCATCGTGCTGCTAATTGAGAGCTGGCATTCAATAACGTTAATTGGCGCCTGCCCCTCCTCCCGGCATTATTTTGGCATCATTAAGCAACGTAAGCTGTTGCTTTCTCACAACATACATGTGCCTAGCAACCACCCAAAAAGGTTATATTTTTTTCCTTACATGAAAATAACTCATTAATGCAAATTTGTTTGGCATCTGTGGTTCAGCTTGCCACAGGCAAAAGGAAGGAATCAGGTTCAATCCAAGTTTAATTGCTGCAGAAGCTATTCTGGGCCCTCATGGAAACAAGGTGATTCATACAGACCGCTCCCTTCCCCAGGGATTGCATACCCAAACCCATGGAGCAGATGCAGAAAGTTTAAACACAAACACAGCCCACCTACAACAGAACAGCCCTGAGCACTTCTGGCGGTTTTTAAGGTGAACGACGTCGGGGTCTAACCTCACCTTATTGGCAGCAGAGATTCCCACTGTGCCCAGATCCAGCTGCCCTGCCCAGCTCCCCCCAGCACCGTGCTGGGCCCATCCTGGGGCCACCGTCCTGCTGGGTGCTGGGGCACCAGGAGGGCACGTGGCAGTGAGGACAGGGAGGGGTTTGATGCTGGGGAGAAGAGCACGTCTTCACCTTTGAAAGCTGGAATGGAGAAAGGGTGAACAAAGAGAAAATGAGCCAAAGCCTGTTCCAGGAGGGCCCTGGCACAGGGTGCCCAGAGCAGCTGTGGCTGCCCCTGGATCCCTGGCAGTGCCCAAGGCCAGGCTGGACATTGGGGCTGGGAGCAGCCTGGGACAGTGGGAGGTGTCCCTGCCCACGGCAGGGGTGGCACTGGGTGGGATTTAAGGTCTCTTCCCATCCAAACCATTCTGGGACTTGATGATTCTATGAAAAAAGGAAGAGGGGAAAAAAAAAAAAAAGAAAACAAAGTTAGAAAAATAATGACAGAGCTGGAAATGCAGAAAGGAAAAAAAAAAGGCAATTAAAAAAATCTTCTAACCCAAAAGCAACAGAAAAACAAAAAGAGCGTGAAAGAAACACTTCCAACAATGCAGATGGAACTGGACATAAACCAGAACAAAACAAAAGCTATGGAGTGATATAAATTTTTAAGCAAATCTCATGACTGACCTCAGATAACAGCAAACAAGGCAAATAATGGAAAATCAATGGGGGCAAAAGAAGAGACCAGGAGAGACTCTGCAGAGAGTGTTCCCTGAAAAAACTAAAGCAATGAAGAGCTGAGTCACCTTTGCTTGAAAATGGGTGTGAACAATTGAAAGAAATTATGGATGGTTTTTCTTAGCATCTCCTGTGTCAAAAGGGGGGATTGTTCTCCTGTCTCAGCAGAAATAGAGAAGTTTTTCCTATCTTGGACAGGGGAATTTCTAGAAACCCTCTGTCTCGTGTCATTTTTGTAAAATATATACACTGAATTTCCTGGAGTTACAGTGGTTGCTTATAAAAAGAATTTATAAAAACGAAGTAAAATCTTTCAATTATGATCAACACATTATTTTTTATTTTTAAGGATGGCATTACAGAAAAGCACAGAGCTGGAACCAGCACTCCTCCAAGCAGTTGTAGCCTGGTCCCATGGATTGAGTTCATGAGTGGAGTGGGATTCCTGGCCTGGGATCCATTTTTATTGCAAGAACTTAGAAATACGTGACAAGGAAAGGATAATTCACTTTTCCAGGGTAAGGGACTGTGCCACTGTGAAATGTCAATCTCTTGCACTACAAATTAAAACTGAGACAGACAACATTTGATTAGTCACAACAAAATCTTCCTAATTCTCAGAGCTACATTTCCTGGAGATGTCAATGTTCCAGGCCAGGCTGGACATTGGGGCTTGGAGCAGCCTGGGACAGTGGGAGGTGTCCCTGCCATGGCAGGGGTGGGATGGGATGGGCTTTACTGTCCCTCCCAGCCCAAACCATGAGTCTGTCATTGTATATTTATTTTTAAAACTTGTGAAAATATTTTAAACAGATTGCAACTGGAATCTTTCTCAGATGTCACAAGAGTTTTACAACATGGGGAAGAAAGATCCACGGAGATACCAACATTCAGAGCGGGGCACAGGCAATGTCTGAGGGCTGAAAATCGTGGGAGGCAAAGCCAGCGCTGTGCCCGGCCGCGGTGTTACTGTGGTCACACACTGACCACATCTCCAATTTCATGCACCAGTGGAAAGTTTGGGTTTCACATGTACCAGCTGAACACCTCTGTGAATTCTGATTTTTCACAGTGCTGTGTTTGCAGTCTCTTCTTTTAATCTACAAAAATAATACTCTGGACCTCTTTACAGTGAACTACAGCAGAGTCCTGCTGAGCTGTATCATGGATCACTAATTTAAATCTGTGTTTCCTGGGGCACCACTATCAGAGCATTGGTTTGCCCTTCCAGGTGTGGAATCCTGCTTAACCCTTGGATGGACCTGCCTTTCTCTTCAGCTCGCCTCCTGAAGGGATAAAGGAAAATCAAATCAATTAAAAACAAAATCCAGGTTTTGTGGCAGAAAAGGAGGGATCAGGTCCTGGGTGTGGGGTACCTTACTGCAGGTAGGATCACAGAATATCCTGAGCTGGGAGGGACCCACAGGGATCATCCAGCCCAGCCCCTGTCCCTGCCCAGACACCCCAACAACCCCACCCTGGGCATCCCTGGCAGCGCTGTCCAAACGCTCCTGGAGCTCTGGCAGCCTCGGGGCCGTGCCCATTCCCTGGGGAGCCTGGGCAGTGCCCAGCACCCTCTGGGGGAAGAGCCTTTCCCTGCTCTCCAGCCTGACCTGCCTGGCCCAGCTCCAGCCGTTCCCTGGGTGCTGTCCCTGTCGCAGGGAGCAGAGATGTCTCTCCTCACACACGGGATCTCCTCCAGGCGCCCCATCCCAGCTCCCAGCCCCCGGCTGCGCCTGGGACCTGATGTGTGCGTGGAGAAATACCAAACGAGAGCAGACGCCACTTCAAACAAGGCTGATAGACCACAACTGCGAAAGGATCGGCGAGAGCCCCGCCCAGCCTGTCCGAGGCTCGGGGAGCGCGGGCGGCTGCGCTGCCCCGGGGCCGCTCCGGCCGCCGCAGCCGCGGGCGGAGCTGCTGCCGAGGCGCTGATAGCGTTCCGTGCGAGACAGGCTCCGTGCAGCCCTGTGACACCCCCGCCGTGGCGGCAGCACGGCCCTGGTGAATAATGCATGGAGCCAGAAGCACCTGCAAACGCTGTGTGATAAAGTCCTTTTGCTCCCAGACCTTTTCCTTTAAAAACCCAAAACGCAGAGCGACTGCAGATCGTGCTCCAGCCTGCCCCGGCTCTGAGCTAACCGGGACTGGCGCACGCTGGGGCTGGCCAGGCAGCATCGCTCCAAAACTCGGACTCATAAAAATTCTATTTTCCCGGAGAACGAGAGAGAAGCTCGATCTTCTGCTTTAAAATACTGATTTATGTTATCCCTTCCCCCTGGAATGTACCCAGACTCTCGAGCTATGAGATGGTTCTGTGAAGCCAGCAATGAAATCCACTCTGCTGACCTCGGATAATTCCGGAGTCCAGCACATTATTGTTTGACAGGCACCTGCCAGTCTGTCACTACAGCCCTGCTCTGCGGGACCATTGCTGTAACTGGGCATGCTGGATATAGCCTCAGGCCTGGGCTGTTTCTTAATTCGAAATCTATCTTGCAGACATGTTCTGTGCCAGATTCGTGGAAGTGTTCCTCATTATACTTGGCAGGGGGCTGTAATGGCCATGGGTGCCCACACAGAACTCCAGAATTCATTAGGAACTCTTTGAGGCAGATGGGCAGAAATGACCATCATGTCCCATAATTAAATCTGAAAGGGACTGTCAAGAGAACTTCGTGTCTTCCTTTCAGACAAATACTTCAATTCACATTTTATTTGCAGGTTTGATGGGCAATTCTGTTTCTTATCTCATTTTGTCTTTATTTCTTGAGCCTCTAAGGTAAGTGTCAGACAGGGAGCAAAGACAGCAAAGAATGAACACAGAGAGTGGAAAATCAAGAAGCGCAAGAATACAGGCAGGTGTCTGAAAAACCTGTGCAGTAACTCCTGCCCGCTGTGATGGGCACGGGCAGCGTTTCGGTGTTCAAACACAAAGAGCACCAGGTGTCCCAGCAGTCTCTGGGAATGACCCGTGGGCACGAGCCGAGCCCGGAGCTGGGTCTGGGAGAGGCTGCTCCCCCTCCTGCATCACCACAGTGGGAGCAGACAGCAGGGGGGTCTGCCAGAAATGTGATAAAAAAGCAGAGTTTAAGACATAAAATGAGCATTTCACAAGGAGCAGGACAGTTACACATGAGGGTGATTTATCTTTGGTTTCCTGAAGAGGAGCTTAAATTAATATTTGCGGATGCAGAGTCCCGAGTTCTCGATTAAATACACAGGGATAGTGGGTTTATCTGTGTTTGCACTCCCTCCTCCCGATGTGTTCCTTTGACAGAATCCTTAATGTTAGAGGCTTTTTCTCCACGAGGAACACAATACAAAGCATATTTTAGGAGGCCAGTTTTAACTGATACTCAGTGGCATTTTCCTTCACTGCCAGTTCCCTTCCCTATCCCTGGACATAACAACTACTGATTTAAAAGCTTTTTTTTTTTTTTTTTCCAAAATCAGCCACTCCGGCCTTTTGGGAAGCTCTGCAAACACGGAGTTGGGCAGGAATTCCCTTTGCTCTTTGCTGTGAACACTAGCTGCCCCCTCGGAGCGGGTCCAGCCCAGGCTGATCCCTGCTCTCCGGGGCAGCGCGGCTGCAGCAGAGGACATGAAACCAGCTTGGGAGGATTAACCCCGAGCTTGTGTTCTCCCTTGCAATGGGGCTGACGGGAAGTGTCAAGGTTTAACTCCAGAAACACAATTAGCATGGAAAGCAGGACTTTCAACAAATGGCATTATGATGGATTAAGGAGGGATTACTGCCTTGGATCTAACAGCTCTCAAGAAAATAACTTTAAAAAAAAATTTAAAAAGCTAAAAAATTAACGTGTTTTCCCCGGGAAGGAGATTTGTTTGCCTTCACTGCCATCTGCCATCCCTCGCCAATTTTATAAACAAGAAAACTAAACCAATGATACAAATCACTCAGGGAAAACCTGACTGTGAAACTCCTCAGCCAGGGCCGGGCTGAGGTCGGGGAGCTGCCAGAACGTCCTGCTGCCCGCGGCGCTGGGCAAACCTCGGCCTGGCCCTTGGGTTCCGCGCTCCCCCTGTCCCCCAGCGGGGCAGAGGAGAGGCTGCAGGGGCAGCAGCGGGGCTGTGGAGCCCGGAGGCACCGCGGGCGTCAGCCGGACACGGAGCCGCGGGCAGGGAAACGCCGGCCCTGCGCCCCTGCCTGCCCTGCCCGCTCCTCCCGAGCGCCGCTCCCGGCTCAGGGCATCCCACCCACCGAGAGCTGCGGCTGGGACGGGAGCCATGGCTCTGGCTGGGTCTGCTCTCTTCTCACCAGCCCCCCCGGCCTTCATCCCCGTCCGAGTTATATGAAATCCTCATCTGCCACCACGCCCCAGCCGTGTGCTGGGATCCAAACCCTCCAGTCCTGGGGGGCAGCAGGAAAGGGGCGATTCTGCCCCTCTGCCCCCTCAGGTGAGACCCCACCTGCAGAGCTGCCCCAGCCCCAGGGCCCAGCACAGGGAGGAAGGGAGGACCTGGAGCTGCTGGAGAGATCCAGAGGAATCCGTGGAGCTGTTCCAGGGCTGGAGCCCCTCAGCTCTGGAGCCAGGCTGGGAGAGCTGGGAATGTTCACCTGGAGAAGAGAAGGCTCCAGGGAGAGCTCCGAGCCCCTTGCAGGGCCTGAAGGGGCTCCAGGAGAGCTGGAGAGGGACTGGGGACAAGGGCTGGAGGGACAGGACACAGGGAATGGCTTCCCACTGCCAGAGGGCAGGGATGGATGGGAGATTGGGAATTAGGAATTCCTGGCTGGGAGGGTGGGGAGGGGCTGGGCTGGAATTCCCAGAGCAGCTGTGGCTGCCCCTGGATCCCTGGCAGTGTTCAAGGCCAGGCTGGACATTGGGGCTTGGAGCAGCCTGGGACAGTGGGAGGTGTCCCTGCCATGGCAGAGGTGGCACTGGGTGGGCTTTAAGACCCCTTCCAAACCATTCTGGGATTCCGGGATTCAGTGATGACAGACCCTGGTCCTGCCCTGTCCCTCCATTCCCCCTCCTCACCATCCCAAAGCCTTTACAAGCATCTCCCCCACAGCCGTTCCAGTGCCCTGGGATGTGACCACGTGGATACGGCTGGAACACAGCTGTGGAGAGATGCTGCACTAAGTTTGAGTTTCTCCCATCTCTCTCTTCTCCTTTTCTGGTGGCTGTAATTCAATTAAAGTCATCCTTAAACTTTCCGCTCAAGTGCACTCTGTGCTCCAGCATCCCCGGGAGGAAGCATCGCATTAGCAAAATCGTATTTAGGATTCAGGATCCCTCTTCAAAAGAGTCTGCAAAGTTTTTAACAAGGGTAACCAAAACCTTTATTTTCCCAGTGGGCCACAAAAAACCACCGCTTAAGGTTATTAATTTTCTGACAATATGACTCTCAAATGCTGGATGGAAAAGAATTTATATTCCAGGCAGCACATTCATTTTAATTATGCTTACCTTTCCAGTCCTTCTAAATCAAACTTGATTGCATTTAATAAGGGTTTTGAATGTGTCTTAATATTGTTTGGAATTAATACTGGTTTGTGAGCATCTGAGGATGGTAGGTCCCCAGGAGACCCTCCAAAATCTTGTTGCGATAAATAATCTAAAGGAACCACCTGTGATAAGGAATATTTTGCATTTTTCCCATCGATTTTCTGTGCTGAGAGTTTTTCTTTACTGGGCCCCTGTAGCAGAAGAGCTCTGGCAGTGGCAGGAGGAGCCCCAGTATAGTCAACTATAATCATCTTTATTTCCTTCTGACTGGCATTCCTGCCTGCCTTCCTCAAAAAACTCTGCCCGTGCCAGCCTGGAAGGAGCTGGTGAAGGAGATCCCAGAAGGAGCTCGAGTGAAGGAGATCCCACAAGGAGCTCGAGTGAAGGAGATTCAGCATTCCCAGGGCTCAGAGGTCCAGCCCTTCTGGGAAGCAGGACACCCCGTGATCCCGCTCCTCCCCAGCACGTCACTCCCAGGACAGCACAGCCAAAGTGATCTCAGTGTGCTGGAAGTGGAATTACCCAGCTTTGATGTCACAGGGGATTTCAGGAGGGAATTGCTGTTACTGCTGACTGTTACTCATCTGCTTCCCTGACCCTTTAAGAAATGAAGGAGAAGGAGATTTGTGTCTTTGATGTCGACTGTGCGGGAAAACCACTTCAAAGAGAGATGAAACGAGGGCAGTAAACTGGAGAGGTTTCGAGGTCCTGAGGGAGCAGCAGCCCCGGCTGCCACCACTTCAGCCACCAATTACCTCGAGTTCTTTGGGTTTCATTTTCTCCCTTACACAGACAGCACTGAGCTCTTTAATTCCTTCCTTCTGATCTCCGGCTCAGGAGAGCTCGTGCAGAGTTATTTCTGGCTGGCTTATGGTAAATATGAATCACAGAATCACAGGATCCCAGAATGGATTGGGCTGGAAGGGACTTAAAGCTCATCCCAACCCACCCCTGCCATGGCAGGGACACCTCCCACTGTCCCAGGCTGCTCCCAGCCCCAATGTCCAGCCTGGCCTTGGACACTGCCAGGGATCCAGGGGCAGCCACAGCTGCTCTGGGCACCCTGTGCCAGGGCCTGCCCACCCTCCCAGAGAAGAAGTTCTTCCAAATGTTCTGTAATCCTCCTCTCAGAGGACGTTTGTCCTCTCCCTGCAGGTCCCAGCCCCAGGGACCTGTGAGTGTTGGAAACTGCAGAGATTTTGCCCCCGGAGGAGTGCCTGAATCAGCATTTCTGGCTGCCAGAACCCAGCCTGATGTACAGGACCTTCACCATGGCAAAGCCCAACTGACCAGGAACTCCTGTGACAAAGGCTGGAGATGCAGGATTAAAAGGAAATTCCGGGTTTTCACAGGAAATTTTCATTATCTCCAGCTGTGCATCGGTAACTACAGAGCCAACGCACCCGGAGCAGATCCTTCGGTCTCATCCTTGTTCCTCGGAGAACCAAAGGATTTTGGGTAACACAAGTAGTAAAAAACCCCTCTCTAGTTATATTGTAAACTTCCAAAATAAACAAGGCTACTATTCAAATAGATCTGTGTGGATGAATAGACAAAAATGATTTGAAAATTAGTAGATTACTGAGTTTATCAAATTCACATTGTCTGTTAAGTTTTAATGAGAATTTAGAATAATTTGGCTGGAAGTGATGTCTGGGTGTCTCCCTCTCCTGAGTGGGGCCAGATGAGATCAGCGTGCTCAGGCCATGGTCTGATCTCGTTAGAGACCATTACTCACCCCCCAAAAAGGGCCAGGATCAAGGTGCAGCTGTTGCCCATCAAATTTTGTCTCTAAAAATCCAAACAGAGCCCAGCCCTCAGCACTCGCTGAGCTGCAGCTGTGGCACCTCCCACTCGACTGTCACTGCCACTGTCACCTCACACACATTAATCACTCCATGGGGATTATTAATAGGCAAAGGGAAGGTGTCCCTGCCCAGGGCAGGGGCTGGAACCAGAGGACCATTAAGGTCCCTTCCAACCCAAACCATTCTGTGAATCTATGAAATATCAAAAATGTAATTCCGTCCCCCAAAAAGGTAATATCTGTGGCAGCCACTGCTGCTCAGAATTTTACATAACCAGTCCCACAGCCCCAGTGTAAAGAGATTTATTTCTGACACTAATTATTTCCCAGACTTATTTTTCAATATGTTGTTACACAAAACACGCCATCTGCTCCTGCTATCGAGGTCGGATGAAATGTGGCAATTAGGGCCTGGTGAATCCATGGGGCTGGATCCTCCCACGCTGTGCTGCTGCCTGGGGGGCTGCAGGGTGGGATCCCTGCTGGCAGTGGCTCCTCCATCCCTGACCAGGGATGTGCTCGTGGCCAGGCCCCACAGAGCCAGAGAGCCACGGAATTGTTCAGGCTGGAAAAGCCCCCCAGGATCACCGAGTCCAACTGTGACCGAACGCCCCATGCCCACTAATCCACACCGAGAACTGCCACATCCACTTGCTCCTTGGACACCTCCGGGGTGGGGACGCCACCACCTCCCTGGGCAGCCCCTTCCCATGCCTGACAACATTTCCATGAAGAAATTCTTCCTGATGTTCAACCTGGGCCTTCTCTGGTGCAACTTGAGGCCATTTCCCCCTGGGAAGGCCGTAAGCCTGGTGACAGCGGCCAAGCGATGACTTGGTTTAGAGGAGACTTCAGACAAGGAGAGAAACCTGACAGGAAACTGGGGATGAACCTGCTGGCTCCTCCCCACGAGCTGGGAACGTGCCATGGCAGGCAGCTGCTGCCCACAGGGAGGGGGCACGGGGGGGTGGGCTCAGCCAGGGATGGATTTGCTGGAAGGACCCTCCATGGGAGTGATTTGCTCTCCCTGGGCATCATCCTGGCTGGGAGGAGAGCCCTGCTCCAGCCTCAGGAGCATCCTGCCCCCATCCCATGGGAATGTCAGGAGGGGTTCCTCTGCTAAATTAGATAATTGTCTCCCAGAAATCTTCTCAAAGGAAAGATAAGAAGATCCTATTATCTGTATCATGGAATCACAGAATCCCAGAAGGGTTTGGGTTGGAAGGGATCTTAAATCCCACTCAGTGCCACCCCTGCCATGGCAGGGACACCTCCCACTGTCCCAGGCTGCTCCAAGCCCCAATGTCCAGCCTGGCCTGGGACACTGCCAGGGATCCAGGGGCAGCCACAGCGGCTCTGGGAATTCTATTCCAGCCCCTCCCCACCCTCCCAGCCAGGAATTCCCAATTCCCAATATCCCATCCATCCCTGCCCTCTGGCAGTGGGAAGCCATTCCCTGTGTGCTGGCACTCCAGCCCTTGTCCCAGCCATTCTTGCTCCATGTGCCCACATTCCAAGTATGAATGTCCAATGTTTGCCCTAGGGATGGAGAATCTGTCGTTCCCTGGTCTCCAACAAACTGTTAAAGTGTGCACCCGGATGATGTGAAGAGCAACACTGAGCAATGGGAAATGTGCCACCAAAATCTTCCCCCGTGTCCGCAGAATAGAAGTTTTGGAAACTCAGTGAGCTTTTTTCCTACAGAAATTCTCCACATTTAGAACATTTGTTTCTTTCCAAATCACAACTAACCATACACTTTCAAAGTTTCGAATTCATGCACCTGTGAATTTTCTATATGTGTGTGTATACAAAAGGAGCCCTAATCCTACTTTATTGATCAGAAGAATCATACTGATAAACCCTATTTTGATATCAGAGTTGGACTCAGTGATCCTTGTGGATCCCTTCCAACTCAGGATATTCTATTTTTCATTGATATTTTTATTTTATCTGTTGTGATTCTGCATATATTCATAACTTTGCATTATTCCTTTATTACAGAAATAGTTTGTTTCATGTATTTTTCCCTAAATAGTTTTGCCTATACTGGCATGTTCCCAGCAGATGCTTTTTTTTGCTGAAGCAGCAGTTCCTGGAAGGTTAAATTGGATGCTCCTGGCCAATTTTCTGCCAGTGTTTCTGATGAGTCAGAGCAGTGATGCGAAATATTTTCATCTAGGCTAGGAAGATCTTTACAACAGCTTTTTGCCTTTTGGAAGGCAGATTCCTAAATTGATTCATCTTTTTTTTTCCTTTCCAGGGTTTATTTTAGATGTTCCTTGGAATTGCTGAACCTGAAAGAGTTCGTAGCAGACTGAGGGGACAGCGCTCCTGCAAACAATTTCCATGGAGGAGAACTTGGAAGTTGAGACGCAAATCTCCCACTAGTGCCTGCACAGTCCTGGTGTCTCTCACTGCCACGTACCTTTCAGCAGATAATCCTCCTGGTGGGAAATGCAGCAGAGAAAATGCATTTCAAATTACAAATGGAGGGCCTGGAAGCACAAAATCCAAAGTGGGAAAGGGGAGCGGCTGCACTCACAGCAGAGGGCTGGGCTCACAGGGCTCACAGGGTTCCACGCCGTTTGTTCGGGGAGTTCTTGGAGAGCTCCTGCCCCAAACTGTGGCTCTGTGTTTGTGCCACATTGCCTGCCCAGCTGCTGGGTCGAGCCCCTCCTTGATCTTTAGGTGATTCTTCCACCCCAGGCGGGCACCAGGACCCTGCAAGGGGCTGGGGTCCTGGCACGGGCTGTCCGGGGGAGCTGTGGCTGCCCCACCGCAGCAGTGTCCAAGTGCAAGGTGTCCCTGTGCCACTCCCACCCCATCTCTGCAGCTGTGGAGCTACTTTGAAGTACACGAAGAAATTTATAACATTTATGGCTTTCAATAAATCATTGTCTGGCAATTTCTTTCAACAGCTTTGAGTGTCCTGTTTGAAAGGCCTTTTCTCCTGTTTTGTTGGGTTTTTCCTCAGCTGTTGGAACATTTTCAAGTGGAGCAATTGTTGGTTTTACTTGAAATTGATGAGCTTTGCACAAAGACCGTATCCAAGATGGGAGAAAGACTTTGGAGAAAGGAACCACTTTCCTTTCACAAATATCTGCATGGAAAGAAAGTCCAGTTCCAGGGAAAGTGAAACAGCACTTGAAGGAGGCACAGAGCGTTTAGGATGTAAAGGCTGGTGGAAATTCAAGAACCATGGTTTTGCCACAAGATGATACTTGATATTTCAGCAGCAAATTCGGCCCTCCCAGCACAGCTCTCTGAAGTGCCGTGAGGAGGCAGAACAGCAGCAAATGCTGCACAGGGAGCATCCTGCTCCCTCCAACAGCTGCAGAGAAATCAATCAATTCCTTGGCACTGAGCTGATGCACAACATCCCTGCTACCTGGGCTACTTCTAAGAGAAACATTATTTATGGCACCTCATGAAGAACTCACCTGCACAAACTCAGGGAAGCGCTGATAGATAAATGTTCAGAACACCTATCATTAAAACAATTGTTCTGCAGGAACTCCCCACTCATCCCAGGAAAAAAATGCTTGGAAGACTATTAAAATAAAGCTGATGAAAAGTAAAATTATAAAACTGCATGTAAAGAATTTTTATTTGGCTGCAATAACAGATGTCTGAGAATTTGAAAGCAAAAAGAAAACGTGATGCATTAATGTTTTCTGTACATCGATTTCCAAGGTCATCATTCTGGGGATGGCAATAATATCAAGCAGAAAACTGATGCTGCATAGAGTTAATTTCCAGCTCTGAAGTGATGCACGCAGACTGTAATAGCTTTGCAATTATTCAGCTCTCTAACGATGCCCAGCACTGAAAACCATCGCTGTAACTATTTACTGAAATGTTAAATTAAATGCTGCCAATAATGGGAGTCGCAGTCACGGGGGCTCCTGCCCAGTGGAACTTCCATCATTCCTTACTCTTTTCATTAATCCAAATCCATGGTTTATTTCAAATCCAAATTCACGTTTATTTCCTCTCCTAACCCAGAGTGGTTTTGTGTCTGGGGCTCCAACCAGACCATGCAAAGCTGTTCCCTCTCCTCCTGTCCCTGTTCCCTGGGAGCAGAGCCCGACCCCCCCCCCGGCTGCCCCCTCCTGTCAGGGAGTTGTGCAGAGCCACAAGGTCCCCCCTGAGCCTCCTTTTCCCCAGGCTGAGCCCCTTTCCCAGCTCCCTCAGCTGCTCCTGGGGCTCCAGCCCCTTCCCAGCTCCGTTCCCCTCCCTGGACATGCTCCAGCTCCTCAATGTCCTTCCCATCATGAGCGTCCCAGAAGTGTCCCCGGATTTGGGGTGCAGAGGCCCCAGCCAGGCAGGAGCCCTGCCCCAGGTGGGTGACAGGACAGTGCCAGGCCATGGGCTCAGCCCACAGGGACACACAAAGTGCAGAGATCCCAGGCAGAGTATCCAGAGCTCTGGGTTTCCCAGGGCAATTGCATCTCAGGAGGGCTGAGCAGCTGGCATTTACCATTGCTCAAAGGAATAAATATTTATAATATATATAGGAACATTTACCTATACCTCTATCTGTGCTTGTGTGCAGTGCATTCATCCTCACGTTTACCCACAACTTTATGCTGTGGCCTAATGATGCCCAGCTTTGAAACAAAGTGACCACGGAGCTGGGAGAGGTGTGGGGAGATGGATGGAGGGATGGATGGATGGATGGATGGATGGATGGATGGATGGATGGATGGATGGATGGATGGATGGAGACACGTATGGATTGGCAGTGCCCAGGGGCTGCCTCCGCATCAACAGGAAATGCACCTGTGAAACCCAGTGGCTCAGGGTCAGTTCAGTGCAGAAAAACTTTAGGCTGTGGCTCAGAGTGTGGATGGAGCCCTGAGGAATGGGAATTAGGGAGCTGCTCCTGGATCTTCCATCAGCTACTGCTGGCAATCCTTATTTTCTGATGAAAAGACACATTTTTTAGAAAGTTTAAATTCCTGAAAAAACTCACAGCTTACAAAAACCATAAGGGAAACCAATCCCTGTTTTAGCCAAAAGGAATTCCTGTGTGCAACTATTTATTTTTTCCTGATACAGAACAAAAATTATTTTAAAAGAACTTAAATTTTATTAGGGAATAAACATTTCAGGTGCTGAAACTTTCTAATTTCCCAGGCAGCGAAGGGGACTGGAGCTCTGGAGGGGTCACCAAGGTATCCCTGGGACCTCTGAGAACATGAGGAAAACATTTGGTTGAGCTGGGAAAGTTCTGATTCCAGGGCAGGGCTGATGGGAAGGCAGCTCCTTCCCAATGCTGTGCTCATCCATCTGCCTCCTGCTCCTGCAGTCACATCCTCGAGGACACCTCTGTGGCTGAACAAAAATAGACATTTTTACTACTTTATTTTTTACTACATAGATTTTTATCTGGAGAAGAAAAAAAAAACAAGGAAGGAAAAAGACTATTCTAAATTTGTTTGCACCTAAATCTGACATTTGCTATTTTCATTCCAGGTAAAATGATATAAAATCATTTTCCTGAATAAATAATACCCCAGCATTTTCTAGAGACTTTGTCCTCAATGAAAGATAAAAATATCAATTTAAAAGATTCCCCCATTTCAGTAGGAAACATCTGCAGAAACAAATTGCATCAGGAACTTTCCCAGGACTGTAGGAATGGCATAAACCCAGAAAACCAAGGGAAAAATATTTATCACATTTATGAGAGAATTTCTTAGCTGGTCTGTCCCTGAATAATGCTGTGCTAACAGCACAAATAAAGGGGTACTTTGAGCAAATTCAACACTTTACATGGGGGGATCACAGCTCCTCGGGTGGATCCCTCCTGGTTCAGCATTTACAGACTGGATTTGTAGCTCCTGTGAAAATCATTGACTCCATGAGACCTCAGAGCCCCTTGCAGAGCCTAAAGGGGCTCCAGGAGAGCTGGAGAGGGACTGGGGACAAGACATGGAGGGACAGGACACAGGGAATGGCTTCCCACTGCCAGAGGGCAGGGATGGATGGGATATTGGGAATTAGGAATTCCTGGCTGGGAGGGTGGGCAGGCCCTGGCACAGGGTGCCCAGAGCAGCTGTGGCTGCCCCTGGATCCCTGGCAGTGCCCAAGGCCAGGCTGGACACTGGGGCTGGGAGCAGCCTGGGACAGTGGGAGGTGTCCCTGCCATGGCAGGGGTGGGATGGGATGGGATTTAATGTCCCTCCCAACACAAACCACTCTGGAATTCTGTGACTGGAGCTCCAATTAAGCTGCACTCCACGCTGTCTCTAAGCTGGTTTCATGTCTGTGATGAAGTTGACATAACAAATCAAGGTGAAAATACCCTGCCAGCACCCACACCCTGCCAGGATCCACCCCTGACAGCACCCACAGCCTCTCTGCTGCCTCATCAAACTGAGCACGGACAACTGGCAGCAGGAATTGCTTATCCAGAGTTCTGTCGTCCTCTTAAGCAATTTCTTATAGCACAGCAAACAGTTTATGCAGTCCTCTCAGGAGAGAAATCAAAAGCTAAAGGGATAAATGACCAATTAGGCGGCCTCATTTTGGATCTAAAAGCAGGGCCAGCAGTATGTGATGGAAAAGCAAAATGCTCCCTTTTCTGGCTGCACTTTGGCTGAAGATAAACCTCTGCCTCAACAAAAGCAGTTTTCTCTCCCCAACCCTGAGCAAGGGCAGAGGAGCTGCTGGTAAGAGAATCACAGCCCTCAGCAGCATCTCTGGGTGATTATTTCTGGTTTTCCTGGTGATTTCTGGAGCTGCTGTGGTGCCTCCCTGCTAAACCCTGGGAGCAGCAGACACGTGTTGCACTTTGCACAGCCAGAGGCACCAGCTCGCCCTGGGGGCCACCCCAAAGAGCCCCAGTGAGGTGAATGCTCGTTAAAGGGTGGCCACCGCAGGCACTGGGGCCACATCCACCCCGGGCACTGGGGCCAGAGCCCCCCGAGGGTCTCTGGGCAGTGCCAGGGGAGCACGGACACAGCCGGGCTCCAAACGGAGCCGTGCAGCTGGTGAGGAGCAGGGGAAGGGAAGCCTGCTCACCGCCAAACACAGCCCCAGGTGTGCCAGGAGACGCTGAGCAGTGCTGGGGACAACATCTGGTACCTGCTGACCTTTCCCCAGCTGTGCCTCCCACCCTGGCAAATCACTCTCTCTGCGCTGCCAAAACAGCCATCAATTAAAAATGCATTACCTCAGCTCCCTAAAGCAAAGCCAAAAATTGCTACTTACTCATTCTGCAGATACTCAAAGCATGTTTACAGAGAGTTTTCCACACCAAATGTACTAAAAATTTAATTGACCTCACCTGTGAAGAGATACTGGGGAAAACAAGAGGGACAGGTTGGGAAATAACATCTCCATCTGCGCGTGGATGGTTCAGGGCAGGGACAGCCCCGGGTTCCGCATCCTCTGCTCCATCACCTCCCCTGCCCAAGGTGCTGCTGGGCATTCACGGAGGATCCCTGTGGAGCCAGGGAGATTCCTGGGGACAGCGGGACCAGGTCAGGGGGTACGCTGGGTGCAGGACACCACAGCATCCGCCCAGCCTGGCAGAGCTGGCCATGTGCCCTGCCATGGTGGGAGGGACCTTAAAGCCCACCCAGTGCCACCCCTGCCATGGCAGGGACACCTCCCACTGTCCCAGGCTGCTCCAAGCCCCAATGTCCAGCCTGGCCTGGGACACTGCCAGGGATCCAGGGGCAGCCACAGCTGCTCTGGGCAGCCTGTTCCACGTGTGAGCCCAGCAGCTGAAGAGCCAGGCTGTGCCTGAGGCAGGGAATGAAAACAGGGAGATTGAAAAAAACCCCAGGAGCGTGTGTTAATGTGAGACTAAATTACAAGTCTGACATCTTTGCTGGGGATGTTCAATTTTCCAGTCTCTGTCTGGGTACACTTGTCATAATTACGCAGCTGCTCAGAGAGAAGTCACGGCTCAGCTGGATGAGTTCTGGAGTGGCACTGGAGCTCCCGGATGCCACAGCAATCACTGCACTCCACCAGGACATTGCTGTCCCCTCAGTCTGTGACTGGGGACACACGTGAGGGCACAGATGTCCCTCAGCCTTTCTTCTGGGCAGCTCTGTGTTCACTAAAGCTGTGTTCAGGCAAGAACACACCCTGCCAGGAGTCTGGGAAAAGGAGACTCAGGAGGGACCCTGTGGCTCTGCACAACTCCCTGACAGGAAGGGGCAGCCGGGGGGGGGTCGGGCTCTGCTCCCAGGGAACAGGGACAGGAGGAGAGGGAACGGCCTCAGGCTGGGCCAGGGGAGGGGCAGGGGGGATATTGGGAAAATTTCTTCACTGTCACAGTGCCTAAGGAAGTCTGTGACTCAGGAGAACTCCCAAACACATCCCAAGTGCCTGAGAGCTTCTGGTGCCTGAGGGGCCGTGGTGGGCTCTGCACGGCTCGTCCGGAGCCTCGAAATCACCCACCCTGACATCATTTTTGCCTCTTCTTGGTACCAGGGATGCACTTTTCTGCCAGGCTTGTTCCCTCTTGAGCTTTTCTGTTGGTTTTGTTTTTCACAACAAACTTTTAACAGTGAGAAAACACAGCCAGGGAGGTTTTACAAGGACCAGCATTCTCACCCAAACACAGCAAAAGCATCTCAGAGGAACCTGGACATGTTCCTTACAGAATGGCCCTCTCCAGAGATGGACATAAAACTCAAATATGAGATCTACACCAAACGTGAAGAGTCTGGGTTCGAGCCCATTGCTCTGAGAGCAGAGTGAACCAGGACATTCAGAGCAAAACACTGTTTGCAGTGAATGGCAGAAATATTAATACTAGTGGGGTTTTTTGTCTTTTTCCAGCTGCTTCCACATAAAAGTGTAAATTGTATTTGCTCTGGGTCCCTAGATACCATCTCAAACTTGATAAATATCTACTGCCTCACACTACATCTGTGCTGCTTTGGGACAGCCGTCGAGGAGCAGGGGAACAATGCCGGGATAATGCCGGGATGTCGGAGTGGAGCTGAACACGGCTCCTCACCGCAGAAATTAAAAACAAAGAGCAGGGGACAAATGGCATCTTTGCATGTGAATAGCGGCGAGGAGCAGGTGTCATCTCCCGGCAGGTGAGCGGTATTGGCTGTCCCCCGTTTGTGTGGCTGTCACAAGCACGCCTCCAGAACGGGCTGTCAGTGCTGTTGTTTTTCTGGGAGATGTATGATGTGCATTTATTAATGGCGTGAGGGGCTGCTGCTTCCACTGGCACAGGCCTCACGCCAGTGCCTGTAATGAATTCACTGCAAAACTCAGCAGCTGTAAGGCTGCGCAGAGCCCGGCGCGGAGCAGGCAGGGCTCTCAATGGTGTCCCCGTGCAGCTGCAACACAGCAGCTTCTGAGTCGCTGAAAGGGGCCTGAAACACGGAATTCATTTCTAATGTGGGCAGTATCCCAGAGCTGGGATGAAATTCACTTCTCCAGAACCTGAGAAAGATAAAACGTTAGGGAGCAACTCTGAAAACATGAACAGCACTTGGAACGTGATGGGTGCTCCTATTCAGGTCAAGTAAAGTGCAAGGACAAACCTCCTTGGCTCTGTCCAAAGAAAAGTGTTCATGCTGGAGCTGTACTGACAGGACAAGGAGTAGTGGGTTCAGACAGACAGAGGGGAGATATCAAGGAAGGAATTGTTCCCGGGGAGGGTGGGCAGGCCCTGGCACAGGGTGCCCAGAGCAGCTGTGGCTGCCCCTGGATCCCTGGCAGTGTCCCAGGCCAGGCTGGACACTGGGGCTGGGAGCAGCCTGGGACAGTGGGAGGTGTCCCTGCCATGGCAGGGGTGGGATGGGAAGGTCTCTTGCAAACCCCTCCCAACCCAAAGCACTGCATGAGGCAGTGACTCCGTGCCTGGTCCAAGGCGGGCAGGGCCGGCTCTCCTGGCACACCCAAGTGCCAAAGGTGGGGCTGATCCTCTCTCCCCAACTCCCGTGGTTCTGGGAAGGACTGGATGTGGCCCTGTGGTCTGGTGACAAGGTGGGGGTCGGTTGGAGGCTGCACTCGGAGATCTCAGAGGGCTTTTCCAAAATTAACAATTCCACAATTCCGTGATCCCGCGACTCTGGGCAGCAGACTCAGCGCGCCGGAGCGGGCGGGAGCTGCGGAGTGAGCCTGCTCTGCCTTCCTGTGTCTAAAATTATCAGCACTTCCAGCTTACCTAACGGAGGGGAAGGCGTGAGGGGATTATTCCCAGAGGGAGGGAACAAACAGCCCGTGCCTGTAGGTGCCAGGGAGAGCTGCCTCAGGCCGTACAGCCCTCAGCTGAGCAGACACCTCGGCCCCAGTGACGGCAGGCAATGCTGAGAGCTCACGGAGCAGAGCTGCTTGCCTTCCCCGGGCTGGAACACCCGAGATGAAGGGCTCTGTGAGCACATGGGGAGGGTCCCGCTGGGAAACGTGGCACAGGGAAGGCGCTGGCCCTGGGCAGGCGGCTGCTGCTCACAGAACATTCCACAGGGTGTTCCCGTTCAGGCACTGTGGTCCTGCTGGGACTGAGGATAAATCCCTCAGGTCTGGGGGTCACTCAGGTACCCTGCACTAAAGATCCAGCCCAAAACACGGGAACGTAAAAATAACATGGAACTTCTCATGAACGATACATTCTAGGGGATGCAAGGAAACACGGGGGCATTTTGGAGCACTGCATAGGTGGAGTGGGTCCTTGGGAAAGGAAATGTTTCCATTTCTGTGGAAAAACCTAAACCCAGGAAGATATGTGAGAGGAAGGATGCTTCTGGGAATTTGGGTCCTGTTGAAATATTGTCCCTGATTCACTCTGAAGTATTTTGCCTGCAGCTATTCAGAAAAGCACTTTTGCTTATGCTGCCTCACGCCAAAGCTGAGCTAAATCACAATCCTGGCAAAACTGCTGAGGAGGTCCTTGCTGAGAGCTGCTCAGGCCGTTCACCTGGCGTGCCCTGGAGAAAGATCCTGATTAGATCCAGAGGTTTAAAGGGATTTTTGAGTGCTTAAAATACATCAAACCACTGTTGGGTTCAGCAAAAAGAGCCTCATTTTGCACAGTTACTTGCAGGTACTGTCATGCCCACGTGGTTATGGACTCTGCTACAAACAGGGCTCTCCGTGGGGTCGTGCAGGTGGCTCCTGACACAGAAGAGTACAAGGTTCAGCTCCAAGGGCCACCCCCAAACTCCGGTGGGCTCACTGAGCTTGGTAGAGAACTTGCACAAATGGAGGCTCACAATTATTTCACATCTGTGCCTTGGGCTGGGCCAGGAGGGAGTTTTTGCAGTCCTTGTGGTCTGAAGGATGTTATTTAGTGAAAAGTGTTACTGCAAAGACTGGGAGAAAAAAAAGAGATGAAAAGTCCCCTGTAGAGGACTGTCACCTATCCGGATATAACACACAATTTATTGCCTTTTAATCCTTTTATTGCCTTTAATCACTGAGTAATGCGGTGTGGTTCACTTAGGGAAATTATTCCAATCTAATTGTTCTATTTGTCTGGTAAAATCCAGTTATTACCTTAATGACACGCATGGAAATCCCTGTTTGTGCCTTTCCTGTGCCATGGGTGGGTGGTGATGTCCTGCTCATGTCCTCCCGGCCCCGTCCCAAGGGCCGGCTCCAGGCACGGTACTGGCCTGACCGGGCTGGGGGATCTGCAGGGAAGAGTGGAGAGAGAAAAAAAGAGAGATTTTTGTCAGTGTAACATTAATTATTTTCTCTGCTAATTAAAAAGCCCATAATTTATAAATTAGCATTCATCATCCACAGGCTCCACATCAGTCAGATCAAAACACGACACACCATTCAAGTACAACATGTGAGCGCAGCCGTTGTAATGCTTTGAATCCTCTGGGAGGCTGCGCCACATCCCTGTCAAAGGAACTGCTGAAGGGAAGAGCAGAGCCTTGTTATCATCACAGCGATATCTCGCTGCTTCCCTCCCCGCTTCCCCTCCTTATCTGCTGTGCTCCCGCTCGCCCAGATCTTCCTTTCATTTTTGCTAGAATGGGTCATGGAATTCAGCACAGACTCACACATCCTTTATTTCTGCGACTCCATTTCCTGTGCACGAACTGGCTTTCTAAAAAACAGTTCTATCCCAGTTGGAAAAGCAGGATCTGACTTGAACCACAGGGAAAAGTTGGGGAAGAACATCCAGAAGTTCCTCTGACCAAAGGCAGACCCCGGTCCATGGCCCTTGTGTCCCTCCAGGCTCTGGTAATGGCAGTGTCACATACAGCCAGAAATGTTTTTAAAATTAAAAGGATTTCCCTGCTATCCAGCCTAAATCTCCCCTGCTGGAGCACAGAAACCAGAGGAATTGGGATTTGTGTCAGTACACAGGATCAAGCTGAAAAGCAGGTATTTCAAATTCCTTAATGATCTTAGATTTTAAGCCCAGTCTTAATCGTTTTGAAAACTGCACTTCACAAAGCATTTATCCTGAAACCTTACACTGTTCCTGGCTTTTGCAGGTTGGTTTGGGGTTTCTTTCAGGTTTTTGTTTTGATTTCGTTTGGTTGGGATTTTTTTCATGTGTAGTATTTGTTTTTTAATTTTTTTTTTTTTTTTTTTTTTTTTTTTTTTTTTATATTTCGTTT
>VZTI01002390.1:1854-66338 GCA_013397865.1 Struthidea cinerea | reverse complement strand
AGAGGAGAGGAGAGGAGAGGAGAGGAGAGGAGAGGAGTGCCTCCCCCAGCATGCTCCTTCCCACGGAGCTGGGGGAAGCTTCCCACGTCCAGGGTGGCATTCGGGGCACAGACTCAGAGGGAAGGTCAGGTGGCACCAGGGGACATAAATCACTCAGCACCCGGTCACTGAGGCCCCCAAATGGCCAGTGCAGGTTCATGGGAAAGTGGATTTTTTATGCTTAGGAACAGTGGAGAAAAGATTCAATTAAGCAATTTCTGGGAAGTCCTTGGAATGTCTGTTTCTGGGCAGTTGAGTCAATTATCAGTCAAATAGAAAATTATTTCTCTCCGATGAAAGCAGAAGGAAATAGATCCTGGTTTTAGGCCATCTGTAGAACACATTTCCATTCCAGAGTGCATTACAGCACATTTGAGTTATATGTGTCTGTGTAGAAAACTGCACATCCTGCTCATTATACTCATTAAAAATTAGGTATTTAAAGTTAAAAAAACAGAGATCACTCACAAGGCATAAAAGTCTGCAAACAAACACACATCAAAGTTATTGATTCAGAAAAGAGAGCATAGCAATGAGAGTGGGAGAGATAAGGATGTCTCGTTATCTTGAGGAGGGTGTGAGCTTTATAAAATAATAACCCATCATGGTTTGAGATCGTACAGAGCAGAGCACAGCACAACAGACTGAGCAGCATTTCCAATCATTCAGCTGCAATTAAAGAGAAATAAAGACTGCTCAGTTAGGCTTCATACCCAATTACTTGCTTAGAGAATCTTTCCTGTTTGGTCAAGAGAAACCACAGGTAATAAATCTGAATTATTAAAGAGTTCTTAATTTGGCAGTTGCACAATAGTAGCACAGAGGGATGACTGGGGTGATGGAGCAGATCTTGGGGAGGAATTCTTCCCTGGGAGGCCCTGGCACAGGGTGCCCAGAGAAGCTGTGGCTGCCCCTGGATCCCTGGCAGTGCCCAAGGCCAGGCTGGACATTGGGGCTTGGAGCAGCCTGGGACAGTGGGAGGTGTCCCTGCCGTGGCAGGGGTGGGGCTGGGTGGGATTTAAGGTCCCTTCCAACCCAAAGCATTCTGGGATTCCAGTTGCACAAAATGCAATAAAAAATGTCATTGACCATGAAGAGAAAATTCAGCCCAACATTTTGATACTTGAAAAGACAAAAATTTCCTCATGTGAATTAAGAACTTTGCAATGTGGCGAGCTGCTTACAGCAACACTCGAACTGTGAGCTGTCCCTGGGAAATGTGACCCTTCCCAGGGAACCATCGTAAAACTCCAAATTACTGAGATGAGAGATCTGCCTGAACAGCCACGGTTGCCTGGGGTGGTGGCAGACACTCCACCACTGCTCAGCTTGGCTCCAGGCGTGCAAATGGCACTTCGAGCCTGTGCCTTAAAGCCCTCCTGGTCTCCAAGGGAGGCTGTGGATGGAGATGTGAGGGTGGCTCTGCTCGGTTTGTAGAACCAGAAACGGGGAATTTTTAAGCTGAGCTCCTCTGAAATTACGGCTGTCACAGGCAATAACTCAGCCTGGCTGGGTTGCACTGATCTTCCTGGAGAGAAGGGAGCAGACAGGTACTGCCAGAGGAGAAATGCAAATGCCACCGGGAAGGAGAAGCAGAAGAGAACGGGAGTGAGAAGAAGGAGCAGTGGGGCAGCGGGGGGCAGTGGGGCGGGGTGGGGACGGGGCACCCTGTGAGTCCCCCAGCCCGCCAGCCCCAGCTCCCTGCCCTGCCAGAGGCAGCTGAGCTGCTGCCTTTCCCTCCCGTTCATGCAGCTGCAGGCTGTGTTAACCCTTCGGGTGCTGAGGCACAGGAGGTCGGGGGCACTCTCAGCTGCTCAGCTGCAGGGAGCCCAAGGCAGCGTGTGCTGAGCGTGCTGGTGAAATGCTGCAGACGAGTTCCTGGAGCTGCTAAACCACGTTGTTTTGTGCAGCGCTTGGCACAATGTAGCCCCCACTCCTGTTGCCTCCTTTTTATTGTGTGTCAGATTGATTAAAATGCAGTTAAGCTGAAATATTTTTATTATTTTTACGAACACTGAGTATTCTTCCTTTATAATTCCTCAACAGGTAAAATCTGAGGTGTCTCCTTAGAGAAGGAGGTTGAATATATGTGATTTTGAGGGAATTTCAGCCAGAAATGCAGCAGTGGTAGGGCAGATAAATCATCCCATGATCATTATAGAATGGGCTGGGCTGGGTTAAATCCCATCCCACCCCTGCCATGGCAGGGACACCTCCCACCGTCCCAGGCTGCTCCAAGCCCCAATGTCCAGCCTGGCCTTGGGCACTGCCAGGGATCCAGAGGCAGCCACAGCTGCTCTGGGAATTCCATTCCAGGGCCTCCCCACCCTCCCAGCCAGGAATTCCCAATTCCCAATATCCCATCCATCTCTGCCCTCTGGCAGTGGGAAGCCATTCCCTGTGTCCTGTCCCTCCAGCTCTTGTCCCCAGTCCCTCTCCAGCTCTCCTGGAGCCCCTTTAGGCCCTGCAAGGGGATAACTTCTGAAAAAGTCAGGGCGCTGGGGTGCTCCCCTGCTCCAGGAGTTCCTCGGGGCAGGTACAAGCAGCAGCAGCTCTCAAAGGTTTGGGTGCCAGCCCTGGCCAAGCCCTGTCTCTGTGGGAGGGCCCAGCTTTCCCCTGTGCCCAAATCCCCCCCAAAGAGCTGCCCCAGTAACCAACACGGGATTCAGACTGGAGCAGCCCCACGGGGCAGGTGAGGTGTGGAATCCCAGTGGGAATATCACACCACAGTGCCAGGACTCGGAGTTACCAAGATTCTCTCATTCAAGGAACTTAGCATCGCATTTTCCGCTCTCTGGGCGGGTAATGGATATTCCACAGCTGATCACTAAGGGATGGCACTCTTTAAATATGATTTCTCTTGAAGGCAATACATCCACACACGGAATTACCATTCCCAGTAAAAACTGCTCTTTGGCAGAGGAAAGGGCGCAGAGCTCCAGCCGGTGACACAGCTCATGGGTGCCCTGGGGGCTGGGGAGGGATCAGCATTGCCACAGGAGGGACATCAGGGAAAGCCCTGGCACAGCCCGGGGCTGAGGGCCTGGGGGGCATTTGCCATTTATCAAAGCCCATCTTGGATTAGGCACTGGGATATTTCCAGTGTGTTGCCTGGAAGAGAGGCTGTTCATGGCCAGCGTCTCTGTGCCTGACATTCCAACCCCATGGACACAGCCATGGCCACAGCAAGCACCAGGAATCTCTGCTGAACCTCCCGTTTCCATGACATCTCCATTCCCGTGGCCAAGTGATCGAGGTCACAGAATCACAGAATCAGCAAGGTTGGAAGCAACCTCCAGAGCATCCACTGAACCATCAACCAGCACTAGCACCCTCACCCCTGAGCCGTATTTCCAAGTGCCACCCAGGCCAGAATTCCTCCCTTTTTATTTGTCTGGTTCTGGCTCACATGGACAAGGACGTGTCTGTGCTGTGAACATCGTTGTGGCAAGGTTTATGCAGAAATAACATAGCAGGGGAAATTATCAGTTGATAAGGGGCCCGCAGTGCCTCATCCTGCTGGTCTTGTTCCCCCCTCTCTCCCTCTTTTGCAGCTTTACTCTGTTCTCACAGCCGTGGTTTCAAACACAAGCACCTGGAGCAAGGAGTGACCCATTTTCCTGGTTACCTGCAGCTCCCTGGCTCAGAGGCTGCAGGAATGAGGATGTCAGACCCACAGACCTGGATATTCATGCCAGAAGCCAAAGGGGATCCAAACTGGGATTGATGCTGCCCTACTGCCCCCAGCCTCGCTCGTGCCAGGGAAGCCCAGGGTGCTGGGGGGCACTGGGGTGACCCCACCCCAAACACGGTCGGAGTCTGTGCTCATCTCCAGGTCTCTGGGCTGAGCTCAGTTTGTCAGAGCCAGCGGGAGGAGGGAAGGGTGGGATGGGGGCAGGAATGCCAGGCAGCGGCAGGAACACCATGGATTAGTTTGAATTGCCTGGGAAAGGAGCCCCACCCAGCTCTGGGAGCTGGGGCTTGTTTGGGCTGAGTTCATGAGTCCCAATAGCCCAGGTCCTGCTCTGCCAGGGCCTGGCTGCTGCCAGCCCAGTGTCCATGAATTCCCTGCATCCTTTATGGTGCCTGCTCATAATGGGCAAGATTTCAGACTTGTCAGTATTCAGTCACTGAATTTTGGGGCTTGGAAGCTTTTCTGGCATCACTCCAGTCGATCCCTGCTGCATGGCAGCTGCAGAGAACTCCTCATGTCCTGAGAACGGAGCAGAACAGCAGCCATGACCAGGAAAGCCCTGGAAAAGCACGCGATAGATTCAGCTCAGCCGCTGGGTGTGAGTTAAACATCATCATTAAAAAACCATCGGGAGATGGTTCACAAAACACTGGAGCTAAACTGATCCTTAGAGTCGGAAAGGAGCAAATTTTCCCCTGCAGTACAAGCCCACAGCCCCAGCCCAGCCCTGCTCAGCGTGGGAGAGGGGACAGCCAGGCCTCTCCTGAGTGCTCCAGGTGAGGCAGCAAAAGGAAAAAATCACCCCCTCATGGCTCAAACCCTCAGCCCGAGCCCAGCCAGGATTCACGGGGCTGTGTTGTGGAGAGGCCATCACAGCACTGTCCCAAGGCTCTATCCCATAGTTCTATCCCAAGGCTCTATCCCGTGGCTCTGTTCCACAGCTCTCTCCCGTGGCTGTCTCCCGTGGCTCTGCTGCTCTCCTGGCCGTGGGATGATGTTTCTGTGGTGCCAGGGACACAGAGGAGGTTTCAGGTTGCGTGGAGCGCCGTCCCCATCAGGAGCAGGGATCAGGAGATGGACGCTCCCTGCGGCTGTGGAATACAAACGTGGCTCGGAGGTGGCAGCACAGACAGGGCCAGGAGTTTGTGTTTGAAGAGAAATTCAGGTTTTCTCTGCCTGTGCTCACACACCACTGTCAGAACGTGTCCCTTCAGAGGAGGGCAGTGCTCAAACCATCCAAACTGCCTTTTGAAAGGGTTATTTGCACTTCAGAGGATTTTGCAGGAGTTTTCCTGCACCTCGGAGGGCTGTGACGCAAACGCTGGCTGTGCTGAGAGCAGGGGGCTGGTTTGGCACCGTTATTGTTTGCAGGTTTGGTCGATGACGCATTATCAGAAATGCCGGATATCAGAAATGTCGGTGCTGCCAGCAGGACGCAGGCTCTGATGAGTACGGGCTGAGAACAGCCACTGGGTCACAGGCTGGCCTGGCTGGAAAGGGGTCCTTAAGGTCTCTTCACCCAAAGCACACCGTGATTCTGTGGATCTGGGATTGGTTCGTAAGCAAGAGTTATGGAAAACTCTCGGATCCTTGCTGCAAGTGTCACTGCATGAGCAGGTGTGGCGTGTGCCCACTGCCCCGGGGCAGAGCGGCTGCAGCCCCGAGCTGCAGCAGCCAGGGGACGGCACTGCCCAGCTGCCCACGGCTCTGAGTGCGGGAGGCATCGTCCTCCTGCAGCCCCTGGGAGCCGGGACTGGGAGAATCTTCTGTAGGGAATTGCCCAGAGCCTGACGAGTGTTGTGACGTGTTTATGGGGCTCCCCGTGGAGCAAAGGAGCCACGCAGACAGCCGAAAGGCACACGCTTTACTGGGTGGTTTGAAACCCAGAAAATAAAAGGGGTCCGTGACAGTGTTCCCTGAGGCCGGCATTATCTGTTCCGGAGAGGAAAACCGCTCGGCAATTTCACCTGCCCGGCACCACAGGCGACTCCCATCGCAGTCGCTCGGCTCGGGGGAAGGCACAGGAAACAGACATGCACAGAGCCTCCACTCAGTGCTCAAACATAATCATTGCTCTCGTTATTAACTTCTGGTCCTGGATTTGCTGTTTTGATGTTTTTAACTCCCACGGTCTCTGCTGCGCCCCAGGGGTGCGAGAGAGGAGCCTGCTGGCCCCAGGCTGGGATGGGAGGGAAACTCTCCTGGAGAGTGAGAGAGGTGGGAGGCTCTTCCCTCCCATCCCTGCCGGTTCTGGGAGGCTCTTCCCTCCCATCCCTGCCGGTTCTGGGCATGACTAGGACCCCGTTATCCCCATCCACCTCTGGCAGGAGCGGTCCCACACACAGCCCCCACTCAGGTCCATCAGCGCCCGCCTGGAGTCTCCCAGCTGGTGATGGATGATCCCTGTGGTGCTGACAAGTCCTCTCCAGCTTTCTCAGCTCCATTCTCTCTGGAACATTCCCTCTCTGGAACTAACTCCCTTTCTGACGTGATTTCTTCCACTGAGAGAAATCAGAAGTCCAGGTTAGTACATGAGAACCTTCCTGTTTTCAGGGAGGGCAGTGGGGGCATGTGCTGGACACAGGAACATTGCCCTTTTCCTCTGGTGAGGGAAGGCACCAAGTGGAGACCATTACCCAAACACCTCGAGGGAAGGAGAATTTCCTTCACGTTTTTGAAAACTGTTTGAGCAGCTGGAGCCAGGTGAGTGTGAGCACTGCGAGTGCCAGGACCATCGGTGGGTTTCGAGGCAGAGAGGGTGGCAGTCCTCACTCCCCTATTTAAATCAGCTTTGGAAGAATGGGTTCTTATCACCTGCTCTCCTTTTGCAGTCCTTGTGAGCAGGAGGGCAGAAATGGCCTGGCTGAAAATGAGAGGGGCTTTGGAACAAAATTGCTCTGCGAGCACTTGGCTAATGCTGGAGGAGGCTGTGCCCGTGGGTGGCCACCCTCGGGGGACATGGCTGCTTTTCAGGTGACACTTCTGTGCAGAAGAGTTTTGTATGGCAGCTCCGACCAGCACCAGCCAGGGCTCCTTCTCTGCTTCTCAGTTCTGCTTCCTCTCCCCTCAAGGAGAGCTCAGGGATCCGTTTCCAGCAGGGCCACATCGGGGAGAGCGTGGGGCACCCGACACGTCCCCACTGCAGATCTGCATGGCAGGGTGCCGGGACACAGACCTCCTCGGAAAGCACTTAGAGTGTGTGGCACACCTCGGTTTTTCTACTGAGCTTCCCTGTGTTCTCCTGGAGAAAAGGAGGCTCAGCGGGGCCCTTCTGGCTCTGCACAACTCCCTGACAGGAGGGGCAGCCGGGGGGGCTGGGCTCTGCTCAACAGGAGGAGAGGGAACGGCCTCAGCCTGTGCCAGGGGAGGATATTAGGAGGATATTGTGCAGGCTGGATATTGGGAAAATTCCTTCCTGGAAAGGGCTGTCCAGGCCTGGCACAGCTGCCCAGGGCCGTGCTGGAGTCCCCATCCCTGGAAGGATTTAAAATCCCTGTGGATGTGGCACTTGGGGACAGGGGTCAAGGGGTGGGTCAGGTTCTCTGCCTTGGCCCCAGGCACCCCCAGGCTCTGAGAGGGTTGCTCAGGGAAGCATCCCTGGGATGGCCGTGTCTCCGAGGCGTTTCCACTCCTCCCTGGCAGCCAGACGTGATCCGTGTGAGCTGATCCTGATTGTGTGGCTCTCCACACGCAGCTGAGACAAGCAGGACACTTCGGACCGTGGCCCTTATGTGACAAGAGGTGAGCAGAGGAAGGTGACAGCTCCATCAGAACTCACCTGGGCTCCGAGGATGGCACACAAGGCCCTGTTCCAGCAGCTCTGTAACTTCCAGCACGAGTCCTGATCTCACCTACAACTGAATATTTATTCAGAACCATGCACAATAAAGCATTTATAGGCCTCTAAAAGAAGTTAAATTGTCTCAAGACAAGGTAAACCTTTGATGTTTAATAACCTGTATTATAATAAGTATCTGCCCTGAAAAATAAGGAAGGAAAATGGAAGGCTTTCGAGCAGAGCAATCATTCACCTGCTGCAAATTGGTTTGCAAGACATTTTAATAAATCACCAAATTATTGCAGCTGCTGACCAGCACACAGCAGCCTGGGAAGGCAGTGCTAGCCCTGCCAGGCCTCTGCAGGAGGGGATTTTAAAACAGACACAGGGATACCTTTCCTCAGGACATCCAGCCTGGAATGTGCCTCGTGAAGGACAAGGCAGGGAACACAAACCAGCTGGGTTAGACTGGGCCACGCACAGGGACGGAAACAAGGCACTTCCTCTCCTGCCCCCAGCCCGAAAAGTGCAGCTGGGTTTTCCCAACGTGGATATTTGCTCTGTACAGTATTTATTTTGCAGGTGTTTGGAAAGCAAAGGGGCCAGTGGCTCCTGCCTGGGGGCAGCTGGAGCAGGATCCCTGCAGAGGTGGACGATGCCCCAGGCCTGTCCATGGTGCAGAAGCATCTGGACAATGTCCTCAACAACGTCTGAGCTTTTGGTCAGCCCTCAAGGGATGAGGCAGGGGGCTGGGTGAATGCTGCAGGTCCCTGCCAGCTGAAAGGTTCTCTCCTAAGTAAGGAAGAGGGAATAAAGCTCTGTAAATTAGGGGATGTTTTTAAAGGTATATGCTGTGAGGGACTGTGGTTTCTCCAGGAGGGGGGCAGAGGCCCCACAGAACATCCTGGAGCCGTGGATAAGCCCCAGAAGCTGCAAAACCTCTTGCAAGTAGAGGAAGCCAGGGAGAAAAGCCCCAGGTGAGAGAGAAGTCCCAAGAGCTGGGGGTGAGGGGCCAAACACTGAGCAGATTGTCTCAGAAACGAACCAGGAAGGGAATAACTCAAAGCAGGGGGAATGATCCTAATGGAGACACTGAGGAAAATCAAGAGATTCTTCTCCTGTGTGATAATGGGCAAAAAAAGAAAAAAAAAATCAGTGTTTCCCAAATACAGTGCTGGCCAAAGCAGGAGTGTTACAGTTCTGGAGAGCAGGGAATGACAGCAGAGAATTACTTGGAAGTCTGGGAACAATCCCTTGGCAGTACTGGTTTGTGGTGGGCTGTTCTTGTCCTGTATTGTCCTGTGCTTCCTCTTCACTCTGTATTTTCCTGTGCTTCTCTAGAGGAGCTGGACACTCTGAGGGAGCCAGCGTTTCATCTGCCAGGTGTGCCTGGCACCCTGCTGTCCAATTCCTTACATAATCCAATTAAAATGGATGGATTGTTTAGAAATGTATAAGGGAGGATAATTAGCCTATTCTATCCGTGTAAATGAAATGCCTCACTACACAGCTTCAATGACAGTGGAGAAGGGAAACGCTGAAAATGTAAGCAAAAGACAAAAAATCCCAAAACACAAATCAGGAGAAAATTTGCTTTGTGTCAGTCATGTTCTCCTGTAATAAAGTGAACTGAAGTTCATCAGGTTTAGGAAAATCTCTCTCTCACGCTGTGACATCCTGATGGAACTTCCCAGGATGCTCCCATCCCAGTGTGCAAGGGGAGGCAGCAGCTCTCTGACAGCTCCAGCCTGAACACCTGGGCTGGAGAAAGGATTTATCCATCCAACAGGCATCTTCTGGGATGGAGGCATCCGGGATTTGATGGAATAAAATGTTTTCCATGCACAGGGGGAAATAAACCCTTAACGTACATGCTACTGAGTAATGAGCGTAATTTGGGGCTGGGGTTTGGAGGTTCTGATGGGGTGTTTTTCTTTGTTTTTTGAGGGGACTGGAGGTTGGAGGGGTTTTTTTTTGTTTTGTTGTTATTGGTGGTGGTGTTTTGGGAAGGGAGAGGGGTTTTTCCTTTTACTTTTTTAAATCAAACTTACGTGTAAACATTAAAATTCTTCTAGCTTGATCAAATCAGGGTCTCCATGAAGATGATCCAGAACACAGTTTTATGCATTTATATAACTACGGGTAGACAACAACCTGAGGCAGGTGTGACATCCCGCTCTGGAGCTCCGGCTGGAGCTGTCCCGGCTCCTGTCGCTGCCCGCAGGGAGCAGGTGATGGTTTACATGAAACAGGGGTTTATATATTTATATAATCACAGGCCCAGAGTCTGAAATTACATGAATAAGTCTATAAACCTGCACTTCTGAGCTCCGGCTGGAGCTGTCCCGGCTCCTGTCGCTGCCCGCAGGGAGCAGGTGATGGTTTACACGTAATAGGGTTTATATATTTATATAATCACAGACCCAGAGTGTCCTGCGCTGCCGAGCTCCGGCTGGAGCTGTCCCGGCTCCTGTCGCTGCCCGCAGGGAGCAGGTGATGGTTTACACGTAATAGGGTTTATATATTTATATAATCACAGGCCCAGAGTCTGAAATTACATGAATAAGTCTATAAACCTGCACTTCTGAGCTCCGGCTGGAGCTGTCCCGGCTCCTGTCGCTGCCCGCAGGGGCGGCTCTCGGGCTCTGCCAGCAGCACCCCCGGCACCTCTGACCCTGGGGCTGTGGGAGGGATGCTGGCAGCGCCTGCGGTGCCCTCCGTGCCTGCAGAGGGGTGTGCAGAGCTCCTGCCTGCGGCGGAGCGGGGCTGGGCTCCGCTCTGCCCGTCCCAGCCCTCCCTGCTCATGGCTACGAGCGGCTGAGCCCGGCCTCGTCCTGCTGTCCCTGTCCCTTCCCGGTCACAGGCACATCTCCATCCCCGCCGGAGCTTCCCCAGGCTCTGCCAGCAGCCTTTCCCTGGATGCACAATCGGTGATTTGGCTGCTGGCGCTGAGCACGGCACGGAAGGTTCCTGGGATCAAAGTTGTCTTTGCTGCTTGATTTAAACTCTTTTAACTCTTACAACCACAGGCTGATAAATTATATTTTAATAGTGCCTGTAATATATTTTTTAGACTGAATGTTCAGGAGTGTGAGGGTGGGGAGGCCCTGGCACAGGGTGCCCAGAGCAGCTGTGGCTGCCCCGGGATCCCTGGCAGTGTCCCAGGCCAGGCTGGACATTGGGGCTGGGAGCAGCCTGGGACAGTGGGAGGTGTCCCTGCCATGGCAGGGGTGGGATGGGATGGGCTTTGAGGTCCCTCCAAACCCAAATCATCCTGGGATTCTGGGATTCTAATGTACATCTTGCAGATATTCTCAGTTTACAGTAATTCAGTTTTCTCTATTGCCTTTCAACACAAGATTAAGCCTTCTGCACCAGGAAAGCAATGAACCCACAGCTGGCAGGGGAAACTTCTCCTGTGGGAGACACCAGGGGAGGCAAAATTGGATTGTGCAGCAGCTTTGTGGGAGAGCCCGGGCAGGAGCACAGAGGGGCTGCTCCCTACAGTGACAGCGCCCAAAGCTGCTCAATAAAGGAACGCTGGGCACCACTGGGAGCCCAGGCCTGGCTGATCTGTGCTGGGCTGTAGCCCTGGCTGTGGGGGGATCCCCTGGTGCTGAGCCAGGGCAGCCGCAGCCTCCCTGCAGGGACACTCCTGGGAGACCCCAATCCCGGGGAACCCCATCCCAGGGACCCCATCCCGGGGACCCCAATCCTGGGGGACCCCAATCCCAGGGAACCCCATCCCAGGAACCCCATCCCAAGGACCCTGTCCCTGTGGCCATCCCACTCAGCCAGGCTCAGGCTCCCAGTGGGGTTTCAGCCTCTGAGGCCTGCAGTTGATTTCTGGTTTATTCGGGTGATGCCCTTTGGTCCCACAGCTGACCTCAGGCCCCAGCAAACAGCACCAAGCAAATATTTACATTGAGAAAGTGAGAACAGGAACATTTGTGGTTTCCTCATGGTGAATATCCTTCCCAGGACCTGCTGCTCTTTCCTTGCCTGGTGAATTTCTGTCAGTAAAAAACACAAACATGAAAATGAAATAAACCAATACCTTGAAAATATTTTAGTTTCCAGAAGAGTTTGTTTTGGCAGCTTTGGCTGTACAAAGGAGTGAATTGTTACAGTGCAGCAGTTACGGCCCTTCAGTGAAAACGGAACCGCAAGGTGAGCTCAGCCCTTTCTTCTGCCTCTCCAGGAGAAACCCCACTGCCTGTGCGAGAAAGCTAAATCACCTAACACATACATTTGTAGTGTCTAAATGTCAGATTTTTGTGTAGAACATTGCAGTTGTGAGTCCTGGAGGGAAATAGAAATACAAAAATTATTGAAAAAAGAAAAAAAAATAAAAGCAGAATTCTTGATTTCAAAAAATTTTTGTTTTAAGCCAGGCTGGAGTTTCTGTCCTTAAGATCACTCAGGGCCTTTGTGTAGGATGCTTTTGGATCAACAGGGTTGGTGTTGCCCTGCTGGGGCCGGAGAGCAGGAGGGTGTTCGGGGCCCTGACTCTGCTCTGCAGGAGCGGTGTTCACGCTGCACGTGGGTGCTCCCAGGGTGAGGTTCCTGTGTCAAAGCCCGAAGGTTCCTCAGATCAGAGGCAAGACAGGAGTCATGTTCAGCTGTGTGAAGGTGTTTTCGGCTGTCTGTGGCTGAGCTGAGCTGTGCAGCAGCAGGACTGAGCTGCTGCTCCGTGCTCAGCTGCCCGTTTGTCTGGGTGCTAAAGGAGATAATTCTTGCTGCAGACAGAGGCTTCTGGTGCTGATCTGTACAGCAGCGAGCAGTGTGCAGGCAGCCCTCACCTGAGGATTTGCTGATTGAAATGTTTGGTTTATCTCATTCTCTTGACTTTGAAATAGCTCTGTCTGTAGGCAGCATCAGTGCGGGATACGGCTCAGAGGCAAAAATAGCTCTGGAGAGGCTTTGGAGGAGCCTTCAGGGAGACAGAGCCAGCTTGGCGTTGATTGCAGCTGTAGAATCCTAATAAACAATTTTCTTAATAAAGAGACTGGTCCTAGAGTCATGTAATTACTGAGCTCCCAGCGAGTGAAATGCCCTGACTGCTTTAATCTCTCTCAGCTCTCACTGTGTGAATCACCCTCTCCTCGTCCAGCGCTGCCTCCTCTCCTGCCTGAGCAAGTCCTGATTAAAAGTGTCACCTGCCCAGACTGGTCACGCTCAGGCTCCGCTGTGCCCAGGAGCCCTGGTGCAAACCCGAGTTATGTAACCCTGGAATTTGAATGATAAAAATACCCCTGAAAATGAGACAGACGAGCTGACATATGCAACTGAGTCATTGTGTTCCTGGAACACAGCACAGTGGAGTTAGAGGCTCCTTGCTGAAATACAAAATAGCCCCACGGTACCCAGTGTGAGTTATTTGGTTATTTTCTTCCCTGGGAGGGTGGGCAGGCCCTGGCACAGGGTGCCCAGAGCAGCTGTGGCTGCCCCTGGATCCCTGGCAGTGTCCAAGGCCAGGCTGGACATTGGGGCTTGGAGCAGCCTGGGGCAGTGGGAGGTGTCCCTGCCATGGCAGGGGTGGGATGGGATTTAATGTTCCTTCCATCCCAATTCTGGGATTCTATTTTTTTTTCTACTTTGCTACTGGATCCTGTAAGGTTGGAGTTCCTTCAAAGCTAAGCATGTTATTTGTCACTTCTGTGGGTGCTGGCAGTGCCCTGGGCCTCCTCTCTGGCTGTTTGTGCAGTTCTGATGCTGAGCCTGTGGCTTCTGCCGCCACAGAACACCTCGGGGTGCTCGGGGTGGGCTCTGCAGCCTCAGGCGCGGTCCTTGCAGATGAAAATAGATTCAGACTCCCCTTTTCTCAGAAAAGAGGAGTTCCAGGCTGGAGAGGACATGGATTCCAGCCTCCAGAAGGAGCAGGAAATGAGTTGATGCTTTCTCTAAGAGCCCTGACTTGTCCTTCTGCAGAGCAATCCTGTCCTTTCTCAGTTTGCTCTGTGGGCAGTTCAGGAGTGAAGCAACTCAAAGTCACAAAGTCCCGTTGAGGGAGGGTTTCTGTGAACACCCCGTGCCTCACCCTCCCCTGGTTCAACACCCAGCTCCTATTCACAGGTGGTGTCTGCAGACAAAGGGGCAGCGTGTGAGAGAGCTGGGCATTGTTTCTTTGTTCACTACGTCCCGACAGCCCGCAGCAGTCAGGAAATCATGGGATTTCCTAGGGTTAAGCACACATTGCGCTGGGGCAGAACCCCAGGATGGTTTGGGTTGGAAGGGACCTTAAAGCCCAGCTCACTGCACCCCTGCCACCATCCCTGGTTGCTCGGGGACACTGCCCAGAATGACCCAGAGAGGGCTGTTGCCTCTGCCTGTTCACCTGTAGGGTGGGGACAGGGAGTGGGCAAACCTGAGGTTTGATTTGCTTTCCCAGCAGCTCCGGGCTGCTCCTGCTGGGGCTGCTCTTGCCAACGGGGAATTTCATTGGCACCATCAGCCGAAGAGGCAGATCTTGGGAAGGAGCTCTTGTGCTGTCAGTGTCAGTGAGGAAAATGAGTAAACTTGGCACGGAGATCTCTCCTGGGACTGCAAATGCACTGAACTGATTTGCAAATAGTAGCACATCCATAACTTTGACAGACATCCCCAGCATTGATCTTCCTCAAAACAACAAATTAGGAGGTAAAGTGAAAACCGTGAGTTGGGATTCTCTGGCATTGTGATACTTCCTGGGTTTTTCACCCTTTCCCGAGGAAAGAGTAAATTAAAGTGGCATCTCCTATTTACAATTCTGGGCTGGAAGTTTTGTGGGGAGGATCACCAGAAAAGGCTTCTTGGGGACAATTCACAGCTTCCTGGTGCTGTTCCAGCCTCTGGTTCCAGGCCCTGAGGGACCCTGCGGGGTCTGTGACCCGCTCCCAGCAGCTGGAGCCAGTGGGATCTGCCTCCATGGGCTCAGGCTCTCAGGACAGGTGGGACACGGCTCAGCCTCTGCTCAGTAATCACAGAATCCTTTAGGCTGGAAAAGGCCTCCAAGATCATCAAAATTCTCTGCTGCCAAACAACAGCAGCTGGTCAGGATCTCCTTGATCCACAACTGCCCAATCCACAGACAGAGTTTAATGGGCTGTGTCCTCCTCCGGGATATTCCTGTTGTGCAGCCCTGAGAGGATCTGATCAGACCCTCCTCATCTTTGCCTTTTTTCTGGTACGTACAGGAATAAAAAGGAGCTGTAATTGAGCATCTCTCTGAAAGAAGATGGGACAATTCAGTCGTGTTCTAGAACTCCTCAACCCCAAAAAATAAATCCTGAAAGACTGAAGATGGAGCCCAGGAAGGAGTGGGGAGAGGCTGAGGGGGGTTTGCACAGCCTGAAGAACCGTGGAGGATCTTCTGCCACCGTCAGCTCCCTAAAGCAGCCCAGGGAGAGGATGGATCCGGGGGTTCCCCAGGGTGCACTGTGGGGACGCAGGGGTGGGAATGGGGAGTTTCATGTTATCCCTGTGAGTTTGATGCTCAGTGGAGACCTTTGAGTCTCCTGCAAAGGGAATTTTCCCACAGCTGCAATCTGAATGTCGGTGTGAAGCCGTGGCGTTGCCATTTGGGAACGCGCGTCCCGAGGGATGCGCAGTGAAAGCTGCCTGCGCGGAGGATGTGGATGTCAGGGTGGAGCAATGCCCTGGCCAGGACCAGCTGGTGGTCCAGGAATGCCCAGGGAGGAGGGAGGCCCTGGGGTGTGCCAGAACAAAGCCTCGAGCTCCAGTCCTGCGACCGGAGCAGGCCCAGTCCCTGGTGCGGTGCTGTCCGGGTTGCTTTGTCACAGGTGGGTCCTTGCAGAAACAGGTGAAGGTGGGAGAACGTTCAGTGGCTTCACCTGAAGCTGACCAAATCCGGGGAAAACCTGGGCACTCCCAGCCATGAGAGACCCGGAGGCAGAGCATTCCTCTGGAGCTGGAGGGGCAGGGTTTGGTGCGGGGCTTGGTTCTGGGGGTGTGGTGTGGGGGTAACCCTGCTTGGTGTGGAGCTGCTGGTCCCATTTGGGAAGGCAGCTCTGGCTGAGTCCCGGGGCTCGGCTGGGCACAGCAGGGAATAACCAGGATCCCTCCTGGCTGTCACAGTCCTGAGGTGAGCAACAGGAATCCTCTGCAGCTGCTCCTCTCTGAGTGGGGGTTACCTCCCAGTGACTGAATCCAGTGTTTTTCTGAGCCCAGGGATGATGTACTGTGACTCACTCAGTGCTCTGAAAGCCCATTTTCCTTTGCCTCACTACTTTGGAAGCAGTTATATCAATTGCCTGCTTTTCCTGAACAATTTATTACTATTACAGCTCTTCTGGAGTTTTGAACTGTCTGTAGTTAATGATGCCAGCTATTAAAAAGACACTTTATCCTGAATAACTGTGAGCATCTGGCTTTATCAGCAGTGATGCAACAATTTCCATGGCTCCAAGTTAAGGGAAAAGCTTTATGTATCGTGAGAGAATCCAGAACCGAAGAGTGTATTAAACCCAAAATGAGAAACGAGCAGTTTTCCTGTTTGAGGAAGCACTTCTGTGAGACAGGAGTGGCATTTTACAAAATTTTCCTCCAGGTCTTCACATACTGAACAATATAAAAGCGAGCTGGGTTTGGGTGGCTTTTCTTAGTGGTTTTCACAAAATGTTTCCCATTCTGAAATTTTCAGATTTTTACCTCGCCTGGCTTGAGTCAGTAGAAGTTCCCCAAGAGCAGGGCTGTGCCAGAGGGGACGCAGGCTGCCCTGGCCACATTTCGGTGTCCATTATCCTTTTGCATTCCAGAGGAAACGTGGGAGATCGCTTGAACAGATGCTGAGACTGATGGAGGTTTAGACTCTTCTGTCCTGAGTCTGGAGCTCTGATTTCCTGGGCACTGAAGGGACTCGGCTCCAGCGTGTCCAGGGGTGAGAAACAAGTGTGGGATGAAATGCCAGCAGCATTCGGTGGGCACTCAGAGCTCTGCAGTCTCCAGCTCATCATCCCCATCCCTGGAGGGATTTAAAGCTGTGTGGATGTGGCACTTGGGGATGTGGGTTAGTGGTGGCCTAGGCAGTGCTGGAGGAAGAGTTGGACTCAGTCCTGGAGGGATTTTCCAACCTTAGAGTTTCTCTGATCAGTTGTTGGATCTGAGCTGGGTGATCTCCTACTTGGAAAGCAACAGCAGAGGCAAGAAATGGAAAATAACATTCTTGGGGCTCTGTTTAAGCTGGCCAGCACTGCAGACAGGCAGGGGTTCCTGAGGGAGGTGTGGAGGGGCAGAGCTGAGGAGGGATTTTGCTGAGTTTTGTCAGAAGATGAGAGGGCTATTCCTGTTTGTCATAGTAGGAGGCAGGTTGTGATCTAGCTGTGCATCTAAAACCAGGGGTCTCTTTCTCCCCTCTTAATCCTTTATTACCTTCGGAGGCCAAAACTCTGAAGGAATTCCAGTTGGGTTAGGCAGCATCGTGGAGCCCGCAGCCATCAGCTGATAAACAGATGTAGTTTAGGTAGGACTTACAATGAGGCAGAGGTCCACGAGCCCGGATGAGCCAAGCTTAGAGGGTGTCAGTTCCTGGCAGCTGCTCCTGAAGGCCCTCGGGAGGGGCAGGGGCAGCAGCTCCAGCAGCCCCACCGCGGCTCCATCCCTGCTGCTCCGGGGCACCCATGGGGGAAGCAGAGCCGGGCAGGGCGCTCTCAGCAGGTCCCTCCCCAGGGCCTCCTGCTCTGTCACTGTGGGGTCCGAGCTGGCACCAGCTGCTGCTGCCCCTTCTCCTCTCCCTGTACCCCACGGGCTGTGCTTTTATTGCTGGGGGTCATTCCCCTGTGTCCCGGCCTCCGGTGGGAGCACCATCGGTCTGCTCCATCTCCGCCAGGATGTGCCCCAGCTGCAGCCGCTGGCACACCTGCGCTGCTGGGCGGGATGAGAGTGCTCCAAGCAGACAGATGCGATTCCTACCCCGGGAGCTGGGGATAACTAATTAGCAGACTCGTTGGAGTGTTGCTTTGCTCCATTATTTCCTTTTTCTGAGTGTGTCAATTTAGGCTGCTTCCACTGAATTACATCAGTTATTAGAAATGTACTACAGTGATCTTTAAATATCATCTGTGTCATAAATATTTTATGACATTTTCAGTGGCAAATGATGACTTTAATCAGGCTCCGGAGAAATCCGGCTGGGAGAGCACTCTAGGGCAGGGGCCCTTCAGAGAGCAGGAGTGTCGGTTCCTGGCAGTGCTGACGCTCTTCTGAGCTGGGGACAAACGCTCCTGGTGCTCCCACCCTGGAGGAGAGGAGCAGGCGTTCCCTGGCCGCTGTCGGCTCAGTGTCCCCAGCTCCGGCTGGCTCCGGCCTCGCTGCCCATGCGGGTCACACCTGGTGCTGTCCCCGAGCTCGGAGCTCTGGGCAGAGCTGCTCCTCCTCAGCCCGGCCCAGCCAGGCCCAGCAGGGCCCCACAGCTCTGCGGTGATGGAGGGAAAAGTGCTGAGCCAGGAGCTGCTGGAGCTCCTGCCCTGTGTCACCATCACAGTCTCCAGGATAGCTTGGGGTGGAAGGGACCCTGAAGCTCCCCCAGTGCCACGCCTGCCATGGGCATGGACACCTTCCACCAGCCCAGCTTGCTCAGAGGCTCATGCAAGTCTCCAGAGGGGAGCGGGGATGGTGTGTGGCATCAGGAGAGCCCTGGCTGCGGTCCCCGAGAGCAGCCCGTGGCCTCGCTGGCTGGGGGTCTGAACGGGGTGGGACACTGGGAGAGCTGGGGGCTCGAGATCCTGCCCAGCAGGGTGAGCTCCAGAGGGGTCTGAGCAGTGTCCTTGGGGACAGTTCAGGAGAAGGGTGCCTGCACTGGCAGGGGGCTGTGCCCTGGGGTGGGCAATGGCCATGGAGGAGGGGTGGGAGTTGCAGGGGGAACCAGCACCCTCCAGCCTGGAGATTGGGGTGGTCACCCCTCAGTCAGTGCAAGGCTCACCTGTTATTTTTTGAGCTAAAGTGCTCTCATTTCAGGCTCTATATGTATTTAACTATTTTTTTTCTTTTCACTTCAGAGTAAAAGTTCTGGATGTTTTACACAAAAACCTAGAGGAAAAAAAATTATCTGTGAATTGAGTTCCTCCTGCATAATGATGTGCTTTCCACAGAACGATAAATGTTAAAACACAAAAATTACTACCTGTGTTTTGGAACAATCCTCTAAAGTTAATTAATGTACAGAAACAATTTTTACCTGTGATTATTCCTTCCAAATACATGGCTGTTCTTCTTGGGAAGGAAAGCTCTGCATTTTAAGACTTCTGTGTGATGGTGATTGCTGGTTAGGAGGGAGAGATGCTGCCATTTACTTGGAGAATTCCAGGAATGCCAGAGGTTATGGTGACCAGGATGTCACTTTTCACGGATGATGCACAAAAACCGTATCTTTGTGTGGAACAAGTTACTTGAAGTTAAAGAGCACTTCAGAATGAAAAGGACAGTGACAAAAGGCTGAATCTCTTAAATTGAGGCAAAGTGAAAAGTACAGAGCAGGCTGGGGGAGGGCTGGCCAAGAGCAGCTCAGCACAAGGAGCTTGAAACCCCTCCAAGGGGCAGGAGAAGTGCTGGCTGAAGCCCAGGACAGCCTTGCTGGGGAATGCTGCTCCCTGCTCTGCCTCTGGGAGAGGCCACAGAGCAGGAGAGCTCCAGGGATAACGCCAAAGCCTGGGCAGGGATGGGCTGCTCTCCTCAGAGGGGGCTGGAGTGAGGTGAACAGCCTCAGGAACGCTGCTGATGTGGGGGTGTCTCTCCTGAGGCCCAGAGCAGACCAAGGCTGGGTGAATGCCCGGAAAGCAGAGCAGGGGCTGGGACGGACCCTGGGGCGGGCAGGGGGAGCAGACTGGGGCGTGGAGGATTCAGGGCTGCCTGTGAACAGAAAAACTCCTGAAAATGGCAGAACCCAAATGCTGCTTAGAGAGTGAACTTTTAATAGAGCAAGGTGCAGCAGGCCCAGCAACAGTGGGTTTTCTTCTTCCTAAAAAGAAAAACCTGCTGAGTAAGGGCAGATGTGGCCATTCACAGAATCCCAGAATGGTTTGGGTCGGAAGGGACATTAAAACCTCATCTCATTCCCACCCCGAGCCGCGGCCAGGGACACTTTGCACTTGCGGGGCCCTGTGCTGCAGCACCAGCAGCTGGTTTGGGAGATGGGAGGGGACACTGGCTGCTGCGGGCTCTTGGCGGGGCAGGAGCTGGGAGCGGGGACGTTCCCTGGTGTAAACCAGGCAGCGTTTGCTGTGACAGAGCTAATTAAGCTCCTGGGAGATTTATGCAGAGCTAATAAGAAGCAGAACTAAACGTTGTCTTAATTTACCCTCAAGCTCACAAAAATGTTGTTCATTCATGTTGCACTAATTAAGCCAACAGCCATTAACCCTTTCTTCAGAGGCAGAGACCCTTGGCACCAGGGAGGAATCAAACTGCACTTCCCAGAGAGCAGCTCCGCATTCCCGGGAGTCTTTAGGCCCTCTCCTCCATCCTGCAGTGGGGTGTGGTGATTCAGGGCTGCTCATGGGTACACAGAGGAGTTGTTTTTCCCTCTGCCCTTCCAGACTACCCATGTTGGACTGGAATTTGCTGCTCAGCACCCCAGGGTGTCAGGGAGCAACGTCCCTGCCTCCAGCTGGGGTGAGGTTTGAGCTCTTGGAAAATCCATCCTGGATGTGAGCCTCTGTTCTTATCACAGGCTGGGATTTGGGTTTGGCTGTACCGGTCAGCACAGGAGAGCCAAGGGCTCTTCAAGTTCTTATGGAAGACTTTGGACAAGGGCTTGGAGTGATGGGACAAGGGGGAATGGCTTCCCACTGCCAGAGAGCAGGGATGGATGGGATAGTGGGAATTAGGAATTCCTGGCTGGGAGGGTGGGCAGGCCCTGGCACAGGGTGCCCAGAGCAGCTGTGGCTGCCCCTGGATCCCTGGCAGTGCCCAAGGCCAGGCTGGACATTGGGGCTGGGAGCAGCCTGGGACAGTGGGAGGTGTCCCTGCCATGGCAGGGGGTGGAGAATGAGAGGTCTTGAAGGTTCCTTCCAACGCAAATGAATCTGGGATCCTGTGATTTTAAGGATGTGCTTGACTTCAGCTGTTCCAAAACGAGGCTTTTCCATGCCCAGCTCCTTGCCAGAGATGCCCAACATGATGAAAATCTCGCCCTGTTGTCACAGGAGTCCAAGTTCAGTTTTGGAGTCTCTTGTCTGGGACAGTTCAGGTGAGGCTGAGGCAGCGTTTCAACCCTGGAGTGCTTGGCTGAGCTCAGCCTTAGCTCTGAGCAGTGCCAGACACTCGTCTCTGATGGTTTGTCAGTGACTGATAAACCAGGAAATGCCAGAAATGTGAAAGCTGTGTGGGAGAAAGGAGATTTAGTGAGTTTTTCCTTTTTGTTTCCTTCTTTTTCCAGCATAAAGGGATGAAAACACATGATTAAGAGTAATATGAGAACTAGAGGCCTGATCTGCTGCTACTGCCTTTGCAGCATCCCTTTTATCTGAAGGACTCCTGCAACAGCTCACCCAGCTGCCCTGATGAAATGTGAGGAGAGCACAGCCTCTCCCTGCGTTCCTGAGGAACATTACAAGGATTCAAAGTGATCAGGAGGATGAAAAGGGCACAAAATGATATTTAGTGCTCGTGTACTTTAAAGAGCAGGGGTGAGCCTGGTGCTGCAGCACCCAGCAGAGCCCACCCTGCCCTGCTCTGCAGCACCAGTAACACGTCCCTGTCCTGTGGCAGGGAGCTGGGGGAGCAGCTGAGCCTGGGGCTGCCTTTTGTCATTTCTGACTGCTCCTGGGGTGGGGGCCAGCGAGGGACCCCAAAAGGGGCCCCACCAGTGCCGGGCTGCAAGTTCCCTTCTCGATCCATGTGGCTCTTTCAATCTGGGTATAAAGTCTCTTGGAGTGGCTCCATGCCACGGCAGGGACACCTTCCACTGTCCCAGGCTGCTCCCAGCCCCAATGTCCAGCCTGGCCTTGGACACTGCCAGGGATCCAGGGGCAGCCACAGCTGCTCTGGGCACCCTGTGCCAAGGCCTCCCTTCTGTCACCATAAATCACTGAGGTGCCCAGTCCAGTGATCCCGGTGACCGCCGGGGCCGGGAGCTGCCCAGGGACACTGGGACAGGGAAAGGGTCTGGCAAAGGAGGGGAAAGGCAAGGAGAAGATGGATTTCCTCTCTATGAACTCTCCATGGAACAAGCACTAAAGAGGGAGCAGAACAAAGTAAATCGAGGGATTCTCTTGTGCTAAAACCCCAGTGAGCTGTGACTGTGAATAGATTTGGGAAGCTCAAATTAGAAGGTGTTAACATCAGAGCAACGAGGGTCAAGAGAACTCCAAAAACGAAGAGCAGGAGAAGAATTAACTTCTCTCTTTTGTGACTGTGGTTGGACCTGTGAGCTCAGAGAACATCTGGAATGTGAAGCACTAATTCAATTTTCAGGAGCTGTTTCTGAGATTATTTTTCCATTTCTTCGTTTCCCCTTTGTTGATCCTTTTTAAATGCAAGGGCAGGTCTGGAGATGATTCCTGTAAAAATGAAAGCTGATTTTCAGAACATGACATTCCCGGTGTGTCTCTCACTGACACACTTGGGGTCCAGCAGCTGCTGCTCAGCTGGGCTGGTGCTGGCAGGTGAGGAGCGGCACATCTGGAGCGCTGCCTTCGCCTCTCGTCCTGCCCCAGCACCTCCAGGAGCTTCCATTCCCACAGACGCTTCTGTTGAACATGGATCAGGTCTGAAAATGCAGCAATTTGTTGCTGTTTGACCACAGCAGGTCTCACGGGGGGCCTGGAGTTAATAAAGTTAACAAGTTAATTTTATTTAACAAGTTAAATAAGATGAGGGGAATAATATGAGTAACATGTGCTATAATGGAACCCAAGGAGCAGCTCCAGAGGGTCACGAGTGAGAAGCAAGGTCTGGAGCACGAACATTCCTTATTTTTTCCAGCTCACCAGTGGGAGAAGTGGCAAAATCGTGTCAAAGCAGCCCCAAATGCCAGAATGTCCCTGGGACGGCTCCCTGCGCATCCCTGCTGCTCCCACCTCCTGGACACGGCAATCCCAGCTGCTCAGGGCAACACTGGGAGCCAGGGCTGGGGGGACCCGGCTGCAGGATTGGCTTATCCCGAAAAATGGGGAAAACAGGGACTATGGAGGCGGATCACGTACTGCAGTCACACTTTACTCAGTGAGAAGCTGGAAAATACTCTCCCTGTTTGAGCTCTGCCTGGCCGTGGGTTTCCAGAGACTTCTAGGAAGAAAAGGAAAGCCAGCAGTTTAGCAGCTTAAAGTGCAGAGATTACTGGCAAATCCAGTCCTTGGGAGAAGGGAAGAGGGGAGAGATGTGGGGAGAGATGGCAAAGGTACACGTGGGCAGGTTCCTGCCGGCCTTCCAGGAGCCTGCGTTCTTCACAGCGCTCCTGCTCCTGAGGAGGGAATTCACACACCGGGCAAAGGGAGCAGCACCGTGCTGGGGGCACCTCGGGCTGCGGGCTGGAAAGCTTTCCTTGGGAGTAACCTGAACTGCTGGGTGGAAACCTTTCCCCTGGAATACCCCAGACTGATGGGTGGAAAGTTTTCCTTGGGAATACCCAGACTCATGGATGGAAAGCTTTCCCCTGGAATACCCCAGACTGATGGGTGGAAAGTTTTCCTTGGGAATACCCAGACTCATGGATGGAAAGCTTTCCTTGGGAATACCCCAGACTCACGGATGGAAAGCTTTCCTTGGGAGTACCCCAGACTCACGGATGGAAAGCTTTCCCCTGGAATACCCCAGACTCACGGATGGAAAGCTTTCCTTGGGAGTACCCCAGACTCACGGATGGAAAGCTTTCCCCTGGAATACCCCAGACTCACGGATGGAAAGCTTTCCTTGGGAGTACCCCAGACTCACGGATGGAAAGCTTTCCCCTGGAATACCCCAGACTCACGGATGGAAAGCTTTCCTTGGGAGTACCCCAGACTCACGGATGGAAAGCTTTCCCCTGGAATACCCCAGACTCACGGATGGAAAGCTTTCCTTGGGAGTACCCCAGACTCACGGATGGAAAGCTTTCCCCTGGAATACCCCAGACTCACGGATGGAAAGCTTTCCTTGGGAGTACCCCAGACTCACGGATGGAAAGCTTTCCCCTGGAATACCCCAGACTCACGGATGGAAAGCTTTCCTTGGGAGTACCCCAGACTCACGGATGGAAAGCTTTCCCCTGGAATACCCCAGACTCACGGATGGAAAGCTTTCCTTGGGAGTACCCCAGACTCACGGATGGAAAGCTTTCCCCTGGAATACCCCAGACTCACGGATGGAAAGCTTTCCTTGGGAGTACCCCAGACTCACGGATGGAAAGCTTTCCCCTGGAGTACCCCAGACTGCTGGTTGGAAAGCTCTCCTCCGGGATGACTGGGGAGAACAGAGGAACTCTGTCGGCCCAGGGATGTGTGAGCTCTTGTTTCCTGCTGAAAATGCAGAGAGTGCAATAGATGCAGTTCAATAATGCATGAGAGTCCCTCGGGTGTCCCAGACACAGAGTGGGATCCATGGAAGAAGAGATCAATGAGAAATGGCTCAAATGTGAGCTCCCCACCCCCCTCACATTTTCTGGCCTCTCTGTCACCACCCAGCTCTGCTCCCTGGGCTCTGCTCCAGGACCCCCCTGTCCCACCCGGACTGGGAGCAGGGCTGTGCAGATGGGTGACCCTGGGCAAGGGTGGGTCATCACCCCGGGCATGGGCTGGCACTGAGCTCACAGAATTCCTTCTCTTCTCCTCCCGACTTCCTTGGCTCGCATCAGTCTGATTAACTCTCAGGGAAACGTTGATTAAAAAGGGCTGCTCTCAGCACCTGCTGTACCTTTCGTTCCTAAACCAATTTTTGATGTGTTATTATGATTTTGCTCATCCTGTGAAAATTTGTGGAATTTTATCTTTTTATTTTTTGAGCAGAATGTCCTTTTTTTCCAGAGATCTCTCTATTGCTGATGTTTTCTCAGTGCTCCTCTTGCCTTTCAGGAACACTGACTTTGGGTTTATTCCTCCTCTGTGATACTTTCAGCTTCCTTTGGGGGAAAAGTTTAATCTTTTATCTCTAATACAGAATCTTTAAACAGTATTTGTGCTGCTGAGAAGAACTTCTGCGAGCTGGACTCGATAATCCTTGTGGGTCCTTCCAACTCAGGATATTCTATCATTCTAATACTTCTTCTGATTCCTTTTCTATTTGCTTCTGATATTTTAACAAGGCCCCTGGGATCCTGTTGTGAGGGCGAAGCTGCTGCCAGGAGGTCGGAGGTGCTCAGTGAGGGAGGTCAGGGAGGGTGATGGGACCCTCAGGTGGAGGTTGGACAGAGCCAGGAGGGGTGAGTGCCAGGCGAGGCTTTCAGCCAACTGGAAATCCCCTGATTTTGGGTGTTTCACAGGCAGAGATGCAGAAAATGCAGCCTCAGTGGAGATCTCTGAGATCTGCAGCCCTCAGTAAAGGGACTGTTCATTTTCTGGGTGTCTCGTGCATGAGCTGCCTGGCAGGGGAACCGAAACACAAAACCACCAGACACAGCTGCTCTGTGCCCAACACAACAATTCTCTCCTGCAGGAGAGCCAGGGTCTCTCAGCTACACAGGTGAAATTACAGATGCAGGCAGCAGGACCCTGCCTGGACCAGGATCTGGAGGAAATCATAGCTTTCTCTACACGAGAACGTCCAATTTATTTCTTTTTTGAGCTCATGGGTATCCAGAGCATTTTTGCCTCTTATCAGTTCTCTGCAAGTTAAATAAAATGAGAGGAGTAATATGAGTAACATGTGCTATAATGGAACCCAAGGAGCAGCTCCAGAGGGTCATGAGCTTCATCTGATTATCCTCGAAAGCCTCCCAGCCCTGGAGCTGCCACATTATCTCCCATTGCAGCCCACATTCCTAACGCCAGGATAAATGTGAGCACACGCTCCCAGACTGCTGATTTTGGGCTTTATTATCTAAGCCGTGTTTATAGAGACCTTGATCTATAAAATTCTACATTCTTACACATATTTCCCACAGACTTTTGGGAGGAAAGAGCGCAGTTCTCCTGGCACCCCCCTGAACCCCCCCTGGCTGAGCTGTTTTCCCCAGGCTCCCTGGGAAGCACCAGGAGTGTTTCCCACATTTCCCACGTTTCCCACATGCCGTGGTCATTGATCAGCCATTCAGGGTCCTCCTGGGCTCCAGCACATCCACCCACCACGGCTCTCGTGAGGGTGTTGTGCCTTCAAGGAGCTGAGCTTCGTTTGCTTGTGCCTTGTGGACGCAGCCTGTTCTGTGGGAAGCGCTGTTTGTTTTGCTTCGGGCGCTGTCAGGCCCAGGCTGATGGAGGAGCAGAGGGGTGAGGGTGAGGAAGGGGGTCCTGTGCTGCAGGAAACATCACATCCCTGCTCCTGTGGATCTGGATTATTATTTTCCAGAGGTCTGGTTCTGATCTTCAGTTTTGCAAAGAAATGCTTTACTTCTCCTGAGGGAATCAGAGTCGCTGAGGTTGGAAAATCCCCCTGAAACCACTGAGTCCAACCCCTCCCCAGCCCTGCCAAGGCCACACTGACCACGTCCCCCAGTGCCACATCCACAGGGCTCTTAAATCCCTCCAGGGATGGGGACTCCACCCCTGCCCTGGGCAGCTGTGCCAGGCTGGGCAACTGCTCTGGTGCAGAATTGTTCCCAATATCCAGCCTGCCCTTCCCTGGCCCAGCCTGCGGCCGTTCCCTCTCCTCCTGTCCCCGTTCCCTGGGAGCAGAGCCCGACCCTCCCGGCTGCCCCTCCTGTCAGGGCATTGTAGGGTCAATGCTGCTCCTGGGGACGAAGCCCCCGGGGTTTTCCCAGGGTTTGTGGGCAGGAGGTTCTGTATGTGGGTGCAGCTCCCTGTGCTGACACATCCCGGAGCACCCGGAGCCCTCCACGCTCCCCACCACCCCCCGACGGCTCAGCAGCCACCTGGGGTTCAGCCGGAGTGACTGTAACCCTCCCACCCCCAGGGGCAGCCCTCTGGGGCCAGCTGGCTCAGCTGCTGGGCAGCACAGCCCACCCCAGGTCCCCGTGCAGAGCTGCCCTTGCCTTCCTTTGGGCTGCACAGTCCATGTGTGACCGACCAGGTTCGGCTCCCGGAGCCGCTCCCAGAGCAGCCGGGCCAGGCTGTGCTCACAGGTAGCCCCTGCCTCCCCTAACCCCTAATTATTGCCCATCACTCTCCCCTGGAACCTTTCCTTGGATGACAAGGCTTGCTTGGCCAAGGCATTAATTTCCAGCTCCCGAAAAGCCTGTGCCGTGTGATTCCGACACGTGGCCTCGCTCCCCACTCTGCTCTGCCGGGAAAACGCTGCTTTATAATCTGACAGTCCATAAATGAAGCAATTTTGTGCCAAATAGCAGCCTCTGACAAACTCCCTGCGTGAAAGTCTTCTTCCTTTAGTGTGACATTTCACCACCTCTTTTTCTTCAATATTTCTGACATTTTTCCCATTACTGCGATGAAGTTCTGAGGAAGGAAGAAACTCGTCGCTCACTCTTCTTGTGGAAAGGATGAAAAGGGAATGCAATGGAAATTAGAGGGGAAGGTAGCTAAACTGTGGCAGTCAAGTGGAACATGTTGGGCTGCAGATTAGTGCCTATGTAGATGTGATAATAATTGTTATGAATGCTGACGGGATCAGATCAACTCTGCAATGGAAAAGCAGCACCCTGCAAATGGGACTGGCTGTGTTTCCTGAAGGGGGTCCCACTCCTGTGTTTCTGAGTGGTAGTTTTGTGCCTCAGCTTCTGGCATCTTGCACCAGGAAGCCGACCCTGGGCTCTGCCAGTGATGCCATGATGATTTTTTGCCTTTTCTTTTAAACCCCTTTTATACCTTTTTACAACTTCTGTATTTCTTAGTGGTTTTTTTGCCTACATCCTTGGACTTGTTTGTCAAGCCAGGAGACTCAACATCTCAGAAGCCTCGTAGTTAGGGATCAGTGTGCCCCAGACCCCCAGGTCCTCTCCAGAACACATTTTGTAAACTGAGATAGAGCCACCCAGGGGAAGGTTCTTGGGGAGGGGGCTCACTCGAGCCTCTCGCTGGGGAATCTTTGACAGATTATTAATTTGCTAATTAGTAACACCTATAATGTGATACCAGATCTTTTGGGGTGGGCACTGCGGTGTGCATGGGGGTGCACTCGACCTGGGCGTGGTGCACCCAAGGATCCTTAAAATAAATACCGAGGTAAATTCCCTTTTCCCTTCTAACCGTGTTCGACTCTTGATTTTAAGGCCAGGAAAAAGCATCACCGGCAGCTGGGAATGCAGACATCGAGGCATTCCCAGGATAGCCCGTCTGTATTTGGTATTTGTCTGTAACAAATCCATGCAATGCGCAGGGCAGGACTGGTGAAAAAATCCAATTTTGTTCCATTCCCATTCTGGCAGCCACAGAACAGGCTTTGCACAGTTTCCATTCCCCTCCCAGGTCACTTTACCATGTCACCAGGGCTGGCACGGAGCAGAACCCGGCTCCTGGCTGCTCCCACTGGCTTTGGAAGCCGTCACCTCTCCAGAGTTTAAATCACTCTCCTCAGAGGTGGGGGAATTTCTTTTCTGCTTTGTCACATTTGAATGGTTTGCCTTGTGAATGTGACTTAAAATACCTCCCTGCTGGCTCTTTGATTTCAAATTTGGGATAGCGACAGCTGCTCTACTTCTACTCAGGTTTTGCTGGGTGCCTGGCCAGCAGCAGGTCACACGAGAGGGCAGTGGCAGTGTCACACCCAGGCCTGCACCGAGGGGTTCCTCTTCTGAAGTTCACTCTTGCCTGCAGAGCATTTGCAGGGGCAAGGGGCCAAGAACTTCTGGAAACTGAGGGGGAAAAGTGGGTCAGTCCTGCTGAGAGAATATTTAAAAAGCCCCAGGAATCCCAGTGCAGAGGCAAGTGAACTATTGACTGTGGTTTCTATGCCACAGGGCATCTGGACAAATGCCCAGCAGCAATTATTTAATACATGTGTAGAATCAATTATTTTGCTGCATCCCTGGAAGTGTCCAAGACTGATTGGATGGGGCTTGGAGCAACCTGGGATAGGGGAGGATGTCCCCACCCATGGCAGAGGGCACAATGCAATGATCTTGAAAGTCCCTTCTGACTCAAACCACTTTGTGATTCTGTGATGTAATAAAAAACCAAAATTATTTGAAGATTTCTCCCAGATTTGTAGAGATTTCCCCAAATTCTGAGGATCTGTGCCACAAGACAACCCTGCTGAGCACCAGTTCTGTATGGAATCACAGGATATCCTGGGCTGGGAGGGATCCACAGGGATCATCCCAGCCCCTGTCCCTGCCCAGACCCCCCAACAACCCCAGCCTGTGCATCCCTGGCAGCGCTGTCCAAACGCTCCTGGAGCTCTGGCAGCCTCGGGGCCGTGCCCATTCCCTGGGGAGCCTGGGCAGTGCCCAGCACCCGCTGGGGGAAGAGCCTTTCCCTGATGTCCACCTAGACCTCCCCTTACTTGCATGGTTCTATAAAAGGCTGTATAAAATCATTCTGCTGGAGTTTTCCTGCTGGATTTCTGCTGCCGGTGTTCAGGTGAAGGAGGAGGGCCTGTCCTTCATCCCAAATGACTCAGGCGAGGCTGGTGGTGGAGAAAGAACTGAGGAGGATGGCAGCAGGCAGAGCAGGGACTGTGCAGATGTCAGACACGTCCCCTCCTGTCCCTCACACCTTCTCCCCGGGCTCCGGTGCCTCCAGCGGGGGGAGCACAGGGTGGGCAGGAACACGGAACTTCTCCCTCAGGAAGTGTCTGGCTCTCCTTCCTCCCACAGAGTGAAGTTTCTGAGGACGGTCAGACCAATCTGACCGTGTTTTAATTAAACTCCACTTACAGTGATCAGTTCTGTGGGTTTTTGTTGTGCTCAGCTGGGGGAAGGAGAAGGATGCTCATGTGCTTAAGCATCCCCCTAAACGTTCATTTAGTTAAATCCTGCACATCGCATTTGACTTTCGGCACAATAATAGTGATGCAATTAGTTCTCTGGATTAGCACAAAGCCTCCCGTGCTGGGTGTTTGGAGAACACAAAGCCAGCGCTGGCATTCCCAGCGGGTCGCACTTTAATGAGGATTTGCATCTCTAATTTCACTCTCAACTTTTTTTAAAATGCTTTTCCATAGGTAAAAACTTAGGGAAGAAATGCTGCCTGGGCTCTCGAGAAACGAACTGATTTTGGAGATGGCCACAGTTGCTCAGATCATCCTCTAAGCCTGGATCCCTGGAAGTGTCCAAGGCCAGGCTGGATGGGTTTGGAGCACCCTGGGATAGCACTGGGATGAGATGGGATGGGATGGGATGGGATGGGATGGGATGGGATGGGATGGGATGGGATGGGATGGGATGGGATGGGATGGGCTGCAAGGACCCTTCCAACCCAAACCATTCCGGGATTCTGTGACATCCTTTGATCATCACATAATTATTTTAATTTGTCACTTTTCACTGCCATGGAATTAATTTTAAGACAGAATGTAGCAGGTTTGGTCTCTTTTGTATTTCAGACTAAGCTGTCTGATACTTTGCCTTCTGTGAATGATTTTTTTGGCATCTGGGGAAAGCAAAACAAGCTGAAAAACAGAAGCAGAAAACAGAACACAAAACTGCAAAGCCATTTGACACAGCCTGTGTTTCTCCAGTCATCTACATTGTTATGTTGATTTTAAATACCCAGGCAGGGAATATATCCCTAAAATATTTCTTTTTCTGATGGAAAAATAATAGATTTTAATACAGTAGATAAATTCTCATCTTATTCCTACTTTTATTGAAATACTACCTCGACATATTCCTGTTTGCAGAGTAATGCAATGTGGGTAAGGGTGGGAGCTGCTGTTAATTTTAACTACGTGTTTTAAAGTTTCTAACAGGAATATAAAAATTACCCAGGTTATGTAATTAATCCTCTTTCTGCAGTGAAATACCGAAAACATGTTTGCAGAATCTTGGTCGTTTTTCAGAATTCTTGTATTGAAACCTCCTTGTCTGTACCTGTATGTGCACACACATGTAAATATTCACACGTACATGCAGAATTCCCTTTAACTTCTCTTTTTTGTGCCTGGGAGCTGGAAGGCCCCGGGAGTGGGAGCGGTGGGAGCTGACCCCGAGGAGCAAGAGGGTCCTGGGGGAGATTCCCCCTCCCCATGCCTCAGCTCACCCGAATTTTGCTCGAACGAGGACAGACTCTGTGTGGCACAGGGACTTCCCTCCTGGGCCACGTGTGGCTGCCCTCCCCACGCCCCAGGGACTCTCTGCACCCACCTCGGGGCTGCTCCAAAGCTGCGTCACCGCGTCCAAGGCACACACTCTGGAATGTTGGGACATTTCCCCCGGCTTTGTTGTGAGCGTTTCTTTTCTAAGCATTTTGCTTTCCAGGAAACACAGCAGAACTAATTTCAATAATCACTTTGGTTTAATCGATTACAGAGACTTTGTGTGTTCCCAGAATTTTGATTAACGAGTAAAACCAGAAGTCACTTTTCCTCTCTGTCCTTTCATGGACCCTGATTATCATTGATTTCTCCGCTCGAACCGCGCTGTCCACGGCCACTGGAGCCCCTCCCACTCGTGGCTGCCACATCTCAGAATTCCCTTCATGAGGAGAAGCTTCATCAGCTTTCGGCCAAATGCTCATTTCTCTGGACCAGCTGCTTTTTGCTGCTTTGTGTCACAGAAGGTCCAGCTGTAAAAAAAGTGAAAAATGTATCCCCAAGGCAGCCAGGGTCCATCACATCCAGCATTTCCGTAATGACCGAAAAGGAACCAGCAGTTACTTTTCAAGTAGTCTCTTTTCCAACGCCTTGCACAGCACAGACTGCATCGCCTTGAGGTGCTGTGGGAAAGCCATGGGAGGCACTGCAGAACCCCAGCCACGGCCGTGAGAAACGATCCCCCTGCTCCTGCCCCGTCCCTGGGCACCTGCTGGAGCCCTCTGCCATCCCTGCACCGAAGCGCCCGGGATTTGTGCCGGTGAGCTGAACCCGCGGCTCTGCTTTCCCCCGTAACATCTTGTCATACATAACACAGAAAGTTTGGCTTTCGCATTTACGGAGTGATAAGTAATTATTTAAAAACATGAATGTTGTTAAGAGTTAATTAAGTTGTTCACTAATTCTTGAGATTGAGAGAGTTTGTAATTTATGTTTCTTAATGTTTAAGTGTTAAGCATTGTTTCCAAGCTCCAAACAAAGTTCCAGAGTTTAAACTATATTGGAAAACCCCATGAAATCCTTTGAACTCCTCTAAGTTTCGCTGTGCTCAGAGAGGGGAGAAGGAGAAGCCCCTCGGCCCCAGCCAGAGGGCCGTATTTAGAACACCGACCGTAACCTGTCACCGAGCTCCATGGCAACCACGCATGCTAATGACAACTTTCCCGCCAGAAACTCAGGTGACGTCACCCAGAGCCTGCTCCCCTGGTAACCAGCGCGCCATTGGCCGAAAGGCCTGACGTCATCTCCTGGAGCAGGACCAATGAGCTGGAGCTTGGAAGAGCCCCACCAATCACCTCCCGCTCTGGAGGCGGGGCAGGGGCAATGGGCGGAGCCAGAGGGTATAAAGCACTGACCTCAGGGGGAGAGGGGCTCTTTGCTTGCCCCGGTTGCTGCTGTTTCGGGTCTGCGTCGCTTTGCTCGGGATTAGCCCAGGCCGGAGCCCGGTGCTGGGGGTCTTAGGCCTGCTTGTTAAACTGTTTTTGCTTGGGGCTAGCCCAAGCGAGACCCAGCACTGTGAGTCTTTGTTTTGGGTTATTAGCCTTTTTGGCTGCAAGTGTCTCCAATCGCTGCGGATCCGAGTGGGATTTTTTTTACTGCTCACTGGGACCGGGACAGGACCCAGGGGGCGGCTGGAGCTGGGCCAGGGCAGGCTCGGGCTGGAGATCAGGGAAAGGCTCTTCCCCCAGCGGGTGCTGGGCACTGCCCAGGCTCCCCAGGGAACGGGCACGGCCCCGAGGCTGCCAGAGCTCCAGGAGCGTTTGGGCAGCGCTGCCAGGGATGCCCAGGGTGGGGGTGTTGGGGGGTCTGGGCAGGGACAGGAGCTGGGCTGGATGATTCTTGTATGTCCCTCCCGCTCAGGATATTCCCTGATTCCGTGATTCTGTGAGGCTGCAGTATTCACAAGCAGCAGAAGTCCATCCCTGCTTCCACAGGCTCCCACCCTGCAGTGCTGCAGCAGCTCCGAGGTGCTTTCCCACTCTGTGACATTTCAAGTGACACGGAAAACAGAACAACCAAAACCTGAGATTTCCTGTAATATCCATCCAAAACAATTTATCACCGGGGACTGAAAAATATAAAACATTTTTTGGTCAATAATGGATTGATTTAAATATTTTGAATAAGTTTAATGGAGTTTAAATTATATCTGGTACACTCTTAACTGTTCTAATAAGACAGGAAATTTTGGAAAAACTTGATACAAGAATAATTTATATGGCTGCTTTCTACATTGCTGTGCAGTAAATCAGTGAGAATGGATGGAAGTGATTTTTACAACTCCTCTCTCTGAGGACTGTTACAATGAAAACTCCTTTTGAAGGTCAGCAGGTGGTTTTAGTTCAGCCTCCCTCAGTGCGTTCAGGATTTAAAGCTCTTAAATGGCAAAAAGCAAATTTATTTTTTCTACCAGGAGAGTATTTTAAATCACTTTAAATACCAGGAGAGATTTATTCCAGTTTGTGGGATCCCATAATTAGTGCTGTAGAATAGAGAAACCTGGGTTTTGCCTAGGCAAGTGCAGAGAGGGATGTGCCTGAAATCCCAGCTCTTGCTGAAGTTCTGTTCAGTTCAGTTTGGTTCAGACCTGGAGCTGGGAGTGCAAATGATTCCATGGGATGTGGACAAGGTTTGCTTTCCCCTCTCTGTCCTTTGCCTCTGTGTTTGTGCCTCTCTCTGTGCACTGAGAGAAGATGAACAAGGAGATGTGTCCAAGGTTGATCTTCCCGGGGCAGTGTCAGCCCAGGTCACATCCATCCCCTCCCCAGCTGCCCCCCAGTCCCGAGGGAGCAGGAGGGACCCCGGGCACGAAGCCCAGGTGAGGGCTCCTGCCCATCCCCGCAGCAAACCGGGCTGGGGAGCACCCAGCAGCCCCGGCTCGTGCTGGAGCCAGCCCTGGGGGGACGTTCCCCACATTTCCTGGGGACCTGGGGCAGTTCCTGTTCTCTGCCCAGAGGCTGCTTCCTGAGTGGAAGCTGGACAGCCTGTTTATTATCCAGTTCTCATCAGGGTTTCTCTTCTCTCCCTTTCGTCAGGACAGTTGTTTCACATTCCCCTATGCCGGCCTGGCCCCAACAAGGAGCTGCATGCCCAGGGATGGCACCAGCAGCTGCAGGGGCTCTTTTCCACACAAGATTCCTCAGGATCTGCCTGGAGTTGGATGAGGAATGTGCTTTCCAGTTGATCTGTGCTGACAGGGAGACGGCACCAGAGCTCATCCATGAGCAAGGAGGCTCCTGGCAAACGGCAGTTACACGAGGGGATTTCACATCTTTCCTCCTCCTATTTCCTGATCTGTTCTCATTAAGAAAAAGAAAAAAAAAAGAAGAAGAAGAAAAAAAAATAATGAAGAAGAAAAAAAGATCAGTTTCTGTTGAAGCGAGCTGTGTGTTCTTGTTCTGCAGGAGGGAGCGTGGCGGGGTCATCGTTAGCAGATGTCTCAGACAAGTGGGAGCTTCATTCCAGCAGCCCTCGGAGGATGAGGCACCGCCCGCTGCCAGGGCTCCTCTCTGCCCACTCTGCCTCACGCCCGCTCTGACCATCCCTTGAACACCGCGCCTCGGTACTTTCAGGAAAAATCCCTTCCAGCGACTTGGGAGACTTCGTTCCAGCAGGGAAAGGCACAAGAATGAATTGAAAATTCCTGTTCCAAATTAGAAACCCGGCTTTGCCGGCGAGGCTGATCAAACAGAACAACCTGCTGTGGAAATGGGAGGAACGCGCCCATTGGCATCGCTGCATCAGGACGGATTTTTCTCTAGGATGACATGCTTGATCTCAACACAACCTGTCAAGTGTGATACAGGGCAAGTGCTGGAATCAAATATCCTGTCACACAGCGCAGGTCGTATCAGCCGAGATAACAGCTCCTTCCTACGGGACATCACGGCGGGAGACGGCTCCTGCATGACAAAGCTCCCGGAGTTATGAGTCACCGCTCCCACCTCAGCTCCGCGCTCGGAATAGACGCTGTCTGCTTCGGGGGTTGTTGTTTCTTTTCTCCCTTTCCCCATAAACATTTTGGAGGAGTGGGCAGGAGGAAAAGCTTCGCTGTAAGGCAGAGCCACCGTGAGCAAGGGGATGGAGAAGCGATACTGTAAAAGCGCGGGGGCGGTGGCAGACCAAACCCTCACGGGGACTTGGGGGGACTTGCTGGAGAGCTCCTGCCGTGCTCCGTGTTCCACTTCCACCCAGAGTGCCTGGGCACCTGGCCCGGAGCCGGGAGGAGCCCACACTGCGGCCAGGTCCCTGTCCCAGTCTGCTGGGCAAACACCGCAGCACCACGGAGAGAGCGCTCCCGGTGCCTGTCAGGGAATGGCCGGCCCGGAAAGGACGGGATAAAATCCTTTCCCCACTGGAGCTCCTCCCGCCAGCCCCCTCCAAAACAAACGAACTGAAACCAGCAGACTTTAATTTTACACTTTTAAAGACATTTCCTTGGAGGCTTCAGTGCAGTGACAAAGTGGGAAGCGGTGCAGCACCAGTTCCAGGGAGCGCAAATAACCTGAACCCGTGGGTCCCTGCGTCTGCTGTGGCTGTGGCCCTGCAGCTGGATCCCCGCATTCCAACCGTGCCATCCCAACCCATGGCTCCCATCCCAGCCTCTGGCTCCACACAACTGTGCAACTACTGAGGAACTTTCTTCATATTCCCATATATTAACAGGGGATTTGTTTTGTTTTGTTTTACTGAAGCAGATTTCCTATTTCTGTTCTTACCTGCTTCTTCCACATTATTCTCTCATGGTTTGCACTTGCAGGTCCATGCTCCTCTTGATGGCCTGCGGAGCTTCCCAAGGGCTGTGATGGGGGCACCTTCTAGATAAAATAATTATAATCAAATAAAGAGAAATAGTTCTTGTATAAATAGCCGATACAAAAGCAGAACCTTTCCATGGAAAGGCTAAAGGACAGGCTTAATGATGAACGAGACAGACTAATTAGAGGTTTCATAACTCATTAGCATCAAAATGCAGGAATGTTTTAAAGCCAGACAAGTTGGTCAGTGCAGCGGTTCCAGGTGCCAGCAGCAGAGCCAGGGGGAATCCAGAGTTTGGGCTGGTCCTGTCCCAGCTGTAACCAGTCTGTTGGCTGGTGTGAATGCTGGCACTGCTGGAGCTGGGTGTGAGTGCTGGAACAGTGCTGGCACTGCTGGGTATGAGTGCTGGCACTGCTGGGCTGGGTGTGAGTGCTGGCACTGCTGGGTATGAGTGCTGGCACTGCCACTGGGGCTGGGTGGGCACGGGGGGCAGCCCTGGCAGGACTGGCCCATCCTGCCGGGGGATGTGCTCCTGGTCATTCCCGTCCCTCCGTGCCGCTCCCTGCCGGTGCCTGTGCTGAATTTCTGCTGGATGGGTTCATCCCAGGCCCTCCTCTCCCAGGGCACAAGGTCAGGCCCATACAATGAGCCCATCTCCCTGCTCGGATGCTGCCTGAGCTGCAGACACTGCCCAGCCTGCTCAGGGCTCGGGGGGACAACAGAAACACGGCAGGAACTTCATCCCAACACTTCTTGGCCGTGCAGGAAGGACTCGGCTGCTTTGCTTGTGTTCATTTGGAGTGCAAGGTGATGTATGAATTACCCACAAAGACTGACAAACAAACCAACTATGGGCACACAGGGATGGCTGGGGCTGAGGTCTGGGATGGCTGGGATTGAGACCTGGAATGGTTGGGATTGAGGCCTGGAATGGCTGGGATTGAGGTCTGGGGCTGAGACCTGGAATGGCTGGGATTGGGGTCTGGAATGGCTGGGATTGAGGTCTGGAATGGCTGGGATTGGGGTCTGGAATGGCTGGGATTGAGGTCTGGAATGGCTGGGATTGGGGTCTGGGGCTGAGGCACTGCCTCAGCCAAGTTTGGGGTCCTGCAAGCACAGGATAGAAGCTAAAGGGAAAACTGCCCGTGCTGTCCCTGGTGTTTGTGTGTGTACCTGGATGTTGCTTCACACTTCCTAGAAGAGAAAGGGGCTAAACACTGCTCCCAAATTCACAAACACTAATGAGGGGTGGTTTAACTGCCCCTGTGAACAAGATGGGTAAAAACCTTCCAAAATTCCTTTGCTTGGTGACTTCCTGGAACAAGGATTTACAGGGTTTTTTCATATAATGCATGGGAAATAAAATACTTCTTTTGCTATATTTTGATAGATAAAATGAGAGAAATACTAAACCCATCAGGCTGGGATGAGTCCAGTTATGTGTATTGGTTCCTTGGGGCTGAAAGAGTAGGACTGTGTAACTCAGGTGTTTTATCATCTGTCTTCCTACCTACCTTCCTTCCCACCTACCTTCCTGCCTATCCATCTATTTATTTATCTATTCATTTATCCATCCATTCATTTATCCATCCATTCATTTATTCATCTATTCATGTATCAATCTATTCCTTTATGAATCTGTTCATGTGTCCATCTATTCCTTTATCCATCTGTTCATGTGTCCATCTGTTCATTTCTCTGTCTGCCTACATACTCACCTCCGTACTCTCCTCTCTGCCCATTCTGTGTGCAGGACACCTACAAAGAGATCGCTCCCATGGAAGCTCCAAGGGAAACATCTGCAGCAGTAAATTCCCTCTCCCTCTGAGCAAACCCCGTTTCCCTGAGCAGGGTCGGGCTCATCCCACGGGCCCTTCCAGGTAAAGCTGCTGGGGACGCGTGCAGGAGGCAGCCCCGGTGCGGGGCTGAGGTGCCGCCTGTGAGCCCAGCTGGAGGGAGCAGCCCGCAGCGCCGGGCAGCAGCCTCGGGACAGCCTCGGCAGCGGCATTTGGAATTCCGCAGCGCTTTCACCGAGCCGATGGAAATCTCCCGCATAATGAGAAGATAAACTTGGAGATTTGCCTGGCTGAGAGGAATCCTACTGATTAGGAGCTGTCGCATTTGGGAGAGGAAAGTCTGAATGGATCCTTTCGCAGCCGTGGCAGGTGATGCCGAACGTGGTGAGCACGGGACTGTCCTTGGCTGCTGCCACTCAGGGTTATTGGAGCACTGTGCTGACACAGCTGCCGAGGAGGAGATGCAGTTATTGATGCCTGTGGAGCAGACAGATTTCCTGGCAGTCCTGGGCAGACACAGGTCGGGCCCAGCCACAGCGACCTCGGGAGCTGGGAAAGTGCTGACACGGAATGGGGGTGGCACAGCCTTGGCTACACTCAGGCTCTGTCCATGAGAAACTGCCATGCAAATTTTAAACCCACAGATTTTCTATAAATTAAACACAGAAGGCAGAAATGTAGTGCAGAGTCTCTGCTAACTATATCCCAGTTTCAGCTTGATTTGAAGAAGATGCTGCTTTATAATAGTTCTGATTCTCTGATTCTGATTTTCCCAAATTCTCTCTTCCAGAGCATCACCTCTGTTTCCCACCCACAGGGGACGTGAGATGTTTGGTGACAAAAATTGGCTTCAATAACTGAAACCTTCTTTAAATCCTTAAACCAGCAAATGTTTCTTCTGGGCTATGGTGTCACTGGATTACAGGTCTCCACTCCTCTGAAGGGTTAAGAATCAAAAACTACAGCTGGGAATGGTGCCAGATTGGCCGAAATGGGGAAAAAACCACAAAACCCCACCGACGTTTCTGGTTTTATGTCTTTTTTCTTTTTTCTTTTTTTTTTTTTTTAATAAAATAACCTGCCTCCTCAGAGGAGGAAGCCTTGGAGCCNTTTTGGTTTTTTTTTTTTTTTCTTTTTTTTTTTTTTTTTTTTTTAATAAAATAACCTGCCTCCTCAGAGGAGGAAGCCTTGGAGCCTGTGGCCTGGCAGAACAGAGAGGTTTTGTGAGAGGTGAATGTGGGTTTGAGTAGCCATCGGGAGACGAGTGATTGAAATTCTCTGTAGCACATGTAGAGATGCAGAGAGATAAAACAGCCTTAAAAACACGGAAAAAAACAACAAAACCGAAGGAGCTGAATGGAATTTGCTCCCGACAGCTGCTCGGTGCCGCCGCTCGCTGCTGCTGAGAGCTGCTCACGCACAGGATTTTGTTTCCTCAACCCCATCTCTAAGTCGCAGCAAAAACAACATAAAAGATTCCTCATTAGCCACAACTCCTCGTCTGCATGCAGATATCCCGGGGCATTTGCATATGAATGATGCGCTGCCCAGACAGCGCTGGGCACACCGCGGTTCCGGGGCTGCTGCACAGGGAAGGAGCTGCTCGGGCCCCACTGGGCACAGCCTGGGCTGGGGCAGAGGCTCGGGGGCACCACCCCGCAGAGTGACCACTCCTGCCAGGAGACAGAGCGCTGGCACCTTGGGAAGCCGGCAGACACTCCAGGGTTCCCACGCTGCATCCCAGGGTTCCGGCCAGGGGAGCCCCGAGCAGCCGGAGCTGAAGCCCTCGATGAAGGACTTCTGATCTCAACTTTCCTTTCAAAAGGGAAACAAGGAGGTTGGCTCCTCATCGCTGCAACATCTGAAAAGCACGGTCTGACTGTGCTTTTTCTCCTAACGGTTCAGGAGGTGCTGATCTCCTGCCATATCACGGAGCCACAGGATCACTGGGGTTGGAAAAGGCCTCCAAGACTCCACCCTGTGCCCAGTGCCCACCTTGTCCCCAGCCCAGAGCTCTGAGTGCCACCTCCAGGAATTCCTTGGGCACCTCCAGGGATGGGCACTCCAAACCTCCCTGGGCAGCCCCTGCCAAGGCCTGAGCACCCTTTCCATGGAGAAACTCCTGCTGAAATATTGGTACAATATTGGCATCTGTGAGACAGTGATCAGTCACTCCCCAGTCACCCCTCACTTCCTTTGCCGTGTGGGTTTGGCAGCAAGGAGCTGTGCCCCATTTAGCAAAGATCAATTTATCCCTGGTGGAGTTATTTCACTGTTCAGCACCATTTTTTGGTAGTAAATTTCATTTACTTTTGACTGTTGACCAAGGGAGAATTGACACCTATCCACGTCTTTTAAACACCATTAACCCAGTGATGGAACAAACATAGAGAAGCCCATTAATTCAAATATACATAATCAAAAAGTCATGCAAGCTAAATTAGATATACAGTTAGAGCAAGAGATGCCATCTGTTCAAACTTTCTGAGGGCTAAAGTAACTGAGATGAAGCCAATTTTGGTAACAATAATAAAATTATGCTGTGGAATTACAGGCTCTGTGTCTCACAATTTATTCACTTTCTCTCAAATTACTCTCCTAAATCATACGAATACAATCACCTTCATCCGTACATTGTTCTGCTTTTCTTTTGACTATTAAATCCACCAACCTTTGTCAGTGAAAAGCAGAACAGAAGCCGTGGAGCTGCTGAAACGCCGTAGGAAAACGTGTCATTAATTTCCCGAGAGCAGTAATTTCAAATATTTTACACGCTTCCTTCAGCCAGTCACCACTTGTTCAACACAAGCAAATCGGCGTTAAATTACAGCGCTGACCCTTGGGTCCAATCCCGGGAATGCTGCTGGGTTTGTGGCTCTGGCGCTGTGTCTCACAGCTGCGGAGCCGGGGCTGTTCCGCGCCCCAGCGGGCCCATCAAACCGAACACTTGGGAGAGTCCTAAGCCAAAAAATTGTTTGTTGTTAGAATAATTTAATGCTTCAGACATGAAAAATGTCAGCTGGGTAATGCAGAGGCGGGAGGAGAGTGGCTGCGGTTCCCCCAGGGTGCCTGGCTGTGCCACGGCTATGCCAGCGATGTCCCCAACCCACGGCCGAGCTGTGGGACCCAGCTCCTGTGGGACCCGGCTCCTGTGGGGCCCAGCTCCTGTGGGACCTGGTTCCTGCGGGACCCAGCTCCTGTGGGACCCAGCCTCCCTGGGACCCAGCTCCCCTGGGACAGTCCATTGTTACCCAGAACCCTGGAGCAGGAAGGGCGGCTCGGGCAGGGGAAAAGGCTCTCGGCTCTCACTGAGCATCCCCACTGTGGTGGCTGTTCCAGAGTGACCCCCTCTCCCGGATCCCCAGCTCTTCCTCCTGCTTTGTGCGACTGCAGTTCTCTCCCAGAGCAGGAACTGGGCCTGCTCATTATTCTTTTAATGTTTCAACCATTTTTATCTTTCTTCCTCCCTCCACTGCAATGTTCAAACCTGACAGTCATGGGGGTTTTTTTTATTATATATATGTTTCCATTAAAAGCCTCTGGTCTCAATATTCCTGTGGGGAACAATACATCTGAAAAATAGTTTTACCACCGAATACTTGATCCTTGACACAAACGCACTTCCAGGACACGAAGGAATGCAGGTGATCTGTCATCTGCCCTCGGAATTTCTACAGCCAGTGGCATTTCCTGGGCACGGGGAGGTGAGCAGGGGCTGTGCTGCGGGAAGGGTTTGGAGTGTGACCCTGGATCGGGAGCAGAGCCAGGTGCCTGCCTGGAATGTCAATGGCTCCAGCCACGGTGCTGCAGCATTTATCTTTTGTCCCCAGAACACGAATCTCTCCTGCTCTCAGCCTCGTGTTTCCTTCTGAAGAGCAATTTCTGACACTGCAGAGCATTTTTTATCCCCAGTATTTTTATCCATTGTACGTTGTCTTTCTCATTTTTCAGGAATTCTTCTCCCCGAGGTTCTTGCATATTTATTAGTGCAGGGGTTGGGAGCTGGCGCGGGTGTCAGACCATGATGTCAGCCATAAAACCTGGGGCTGAGGAGAATTCATTTTCCCCTCTTGGACAGCCGCGAGCGGGTGCCACAGCAGCTGAGAATATGTGAGCCAGCATTAAAGTGTTCCCAGATCAACCCAGAGAGGATATTTGGCATTTTTCATAGATATTTATGATTCTGCAGAATTAGCAAATCATATTTAAGTATATGAGTCTTTTTAGCCTGAAAACAAAAATAAAGCGGGAACAGCAATGTGTAAATCTAGAACACTGAAAATGAGTCAAGGGAGTTTACAAACCCTGTTTAAAGATGAATTTCTAATGAGATATGGCAAGAAATTAATCCAGTCTGACTTGGGTAATCAACACAACAGCTCCAATTTATGACAAGGAGGGAGTGTAACTTTACTACAGGTTTTTGAGGGAAGTTGTAGGAAAAACTGTCAATAAAAACATTCAGGGCAAACTGCTGAGGACAATGTGGGTGTTTGTACCAGCCCCAAATAAAGACAGCGGTTAATACCCAAATAAAGAGATTTAAGCTCCAGGCTACAGAGCCTTCCCAGGCCCCCAGAAGGTCGTGTAGTCTCATGTCCCAAAGCCCTACAAAGTGTGCCAGATTCCTTCCTCCCCTGGCTTGGCTCTTTCCTCTAACCCTGGGTTCTCCCCACACTATCACTATTTCCCAATACAAACTGCATTTCTCCTCCTTGAGGTCCCCTCTGTGTCACCCCGGGGTTAATTCTGAGCATAATCCAATCACACCTGAACCTGTCCCCTCTTGCTGCCGAGGTACCTGGCCAGAGGGCGATGCCAGGGCCTACAGACACTGTCACAGAGAGTTCCTAATTAAAAGAGCTGCTAAAAATCCTCAAATACAATGTGATTAAAGATGGCTTTTCTTTTTTTCTTCCCCCAGAATTTAGTGAGCGTAATAACCAGCTTACAAATAAATGGAGATGTAAATAAAGCGGGGTGCAGTGCCAGGGAGCGCGGGTGCTGGGACCGTTGTAATTGTAAAAGTTGCCACCGTGGTGAAAATAAATTACATTTATGCGATGTCTCTGAGTCAGACACTGGGCACGGAGTAACAGCTGAGAGGAAAAGCTTTCACAATTCTATTAACTGTAATGGATTTGGAGGTTCAAACGCACCATTTATCATCCGAGGCCCACCCAAAATGACAAGCAATATGTAGAGCTAATTAAATACCAGTGCCAGCAATTAACTGTTCCCCAGAGGTTCAGATTTCCCAAGATAAAGGAGTGGATGCCATTCAGAGTGGAACTCAGGCACTTCTGGCACCAGAGGAGCATTGCTGGGGACCCCACCGGGGCTGTGTCAGCTGGGGGGGCCCAGCACAGGAAAGATGTGGAGCTGTTGGAATGAGCCTGGTGGAGACCACGAGCTGCTCCCAGGGCTGGAGCCCCTCTGCCCTGGAGGGGTGGCCTGTCCTGCCCGGCTCTGTGGCACTGATGAATCCCTTTATCCTTGGTCTGCACTGGAAGTCCTGTTCCAGTACCAGACTCCTGTCTCTGGGCTGCACCAGGACTCTCGATGCTGTGCAGGCTCAGGCAGCAGCAGTGCAGAATTAAAGCCGAAGCCTGGATCCTCCCGAGACTGTGCTGGATGGATTAAACACATTTTTCAAATGCTCTTCTAAAGCTTCAAACCAGGAGAAAAGCAGCAGCTCGGCTCTCTGACAGCGGTGCCTTTATTTATCAGCTGGAATAAAGCTGATGCATTATGCACTGCGGGAGCAGAGGTGTTGCTTGAGGAGGGGCAGGGCTGGATTCCAGCTCTGCCCAGAGCACCTGTGCAGCAGCCAGGAGACAGGAACCCCTGCTCGAGGGTGGCTGAGGGAGCAGAGGCAGCTCAGAGAGCCTCAAGCGAGAGCGTGTCCCCCAGCACAGCCTCGTGTGGCTCTCGCCGGAGGGGAGCCCTGGATCAAGTCCAGCCTCTGGTGAACACCCCACAGCCATTAAACGATGCCCACAGTGCCAGGCCTGCTGGTTTTGGAACACTTCCAAGGATGTTCCCACAGCCCTGACCCTGCCGAGAGAGACATTTCATAGAACCAGAGAATCCCAGAATATCCTGAGCTGGGAGGGACCCCCAGGGATCATCCAGCCCAGCCCCTGGCCCTGCACAGACACCCCAACAACCCCACCCTGGGCATCCCTGGCAGCGCTGCCCAAACGCTCCTGGAGCTCTGGCAGCCTCGGGGCCGTGCCCATTCCCTGGAGAGCCTGGGCAGTGCCCAGCACCCTCTGGGGGAAGAACCTTTCCCTGCTCTCCAGCCTGACCTGCCCTGGCCCAGCTCCAGCCCTTCCCTGGGTGCTGTCCCTGTCCCAGGGAACAGAGATCGGAGCTGCCCCTCGGGAGGAGCTGCAGCCCTGGTGAGCTCTGCCCTCAGTCTCCTCTCCAGTCTCTGCTACACAGGGAGCTGCTTTTTAAAGTTACCTGGGAAGTCCTGGGCACTGATGGATACGAATAACCAGCTTTTACAGGCATCGTTCTCATCTTGGCTCCTCCAATTGAAAAATCCTTGGCTTTTATTTTATTTCTCTGTACTCTGAAGTGCTGGATTTGAATGGTGAATGCTTAAATGGGCTTGAGAGTAATGTTCGAAAGGAGATGAAGCAAATAGCCTTAAGTGCTCTCTTTAAAAGGAGATAACAATTATCAGTGTCTGAAGGAAACTAACGTATAAAAGTGATGCAAACTCCTTCCAGTGGTTATAATATAAAAAATCAGAACAGCATAAAAATGAAGCTCTCACGTTTAGCCAATTAACTCAATTAAATATATTGTTATGGGAAGATGCTGCAGAGAGGTTCACGATCTGCCAGGAGTGAGTTTATTGTGGTTAAAAAGCACCAGAGAAGGGGCGTGAGGGGCCCGGGGGAGGTTCTGGAGGGTAAAATCAGGGAGGGACCCACTCCTCGGTGCCCTGGGATCTCCAGCAGCATCAGGGGCCTGCAGTGGGACCCGGTCAGTCCCACAGGGTTTGAGAGCAGACATTCCAAAACCTGGAGAACCTGGCAGCATCCTCCTTGTTCCAGATCGGGGGCAGAGTGCAGGAAGGACTCTCAGAGACCCCCTCGGGGTTTGGTGAAGGGAGGTTCTCACCCTGAGACACCTGTGAGAGCCAACCCCAGCAATGTCCTACAGAAGCTTCCTGGGGGATCCCACTCTGAATGAGCCGGGAGCAGCATTTCTGGGATTGGGTGGCAGGGAAGGTCCCTGTGCTGCCTGGATGATGGTGAGTGATGGATCAGGACAGGGGTCAGTGGTGGGCTGGGCAGGGCTGGGCTAACAGCTGGACTCGGTGCCCTGGGAGGGCTTTTCCAGCCCCCGTGACTCCGACTGCAAACACCCTGGGAGGGCAGGACACCCCGAGGGTCAGAGAGCCAGCGGTGTCCTCTGGCACAGCTCTGGGTCACCGCTCACCTGTGCTCACCTCAGCTCCTGATTAGCAGAGCCTCATCCCTTCCCTCTCCCCTCCCTGGTTCCACATCCACAGCAACTTTTGGATTTATGGCTGTGGAGGGCTGCACTCACCACGCACAGTTTTCCAGGGAGAAGCCAATTCATCCTTTTAAATCACAGGGAGAAGACACATAATCATTTGTTATTGAACGGACAGAGAATAAATCAAACTCTGAACACAACTCTAGAAGACGCCACAGGAATGAGGGGGCAGGCAGGCGGTGGGGAAGGAGGGAAGAGCTGAGGCTGTGGGACAGGCTGGCAGCGGCTGCTGGGCTGGGGTGTGGCAGTGACACCGACGGTGGCCGTGGGGTCTGGGGGAAGCTGCTCCGTGCTTCCATGCAGGAGCTGGTTACCAACTCCAGCTGGGGGGATCAGAGCACAGGGACCTGGGAGCAGCAGGAGGAAGAGGAGGAAATTCTGTATCTTTGTCACTAAATCAAGCCCGACTGATGGAAAGTGAAGGTAACACCTACAGGTGGATAGAAAGCACCTGTGCCAGGTGCTGGAACGAGAGCAGGGCTGCATTCCACCGACATCCATCCCCCTGCAGGCAGCTGTCTCTGCACCCTGAGAGGAACTTCTTCCCTCCAGGCAATGCTCAGCACATCCACAGTTTGGACTGAATTCCAGGCGCAGTGGTGGGAACAGGGTGTTCTCGTGAAGGAGGGCCACGGAGATCTGTTCCTGTGGAAAGAGACATTCTGACAGTGAATGTAAAGATAGAAATAGCACTGAATTCCCAAGTTCGTGGTGCCCAGTGCTGCTGTGCACAGCACTGCTCCGCAAACTCCTGTCTTCTCTGCCCACAAAGAATCCCTGATTTTAGGAAGGAATTCCTGGCTGGGAGGGTGGGCAGGCCCTGGCACAGGGTGCCCAGAGCAGCTGTGTCTGCCCCTGGATCCCTGGCAGTGCCCAAGGCCAGGCTGGACATTGGGGCTGGGAGCAGCCTGGGACAGTGGGAGGTGTCCCTGCCCATGGCAGGGGTGGCACTGGGTGGGATTTCAGGTCTCTTCCCACCCAAACCATTCCAGGATTCCATGGCTCCCTCCCTGCACGCCCTGGCAGAGGTGGGACATCTTCTGCCTCTTCCTCCCAGATGTTGTCTCTCTCCTGCTGGAGGAAGGAACTAATTAACAATTCCAAGCTTTCCAGTGGGCAGGGATGGGTTCGCAAACTGTAAATTTACACAGAATTCACACTGAATTTTTGCAAAAGAAAAAATTTAGGACTGCAGAAAAAAGTGCAGCCCCGTTCTGCACTGCTCTCCCCCTTCCTGGCCTGCCACAAACCCTTTTGATTGACTTTTTAACTTCATCGTCCTGTAGAAACTTCTAAATTAAAATGTTTCCACAGGAAACCACCCCTAATGTGAGCGTCAGACTCCTGGCAGAAATCCATTTTGCTTGGAGCAGTGACCAGGCTGCCAGAGCTCCGTTCCCAGCCCTCACACACCCGTGCTCCACGTGCTCCATCATTAATTAGGGAGTGCCACAGCTCCTGCCAGGACAGCCACGGGCTCCTCTCGTCCTGCTCCACATCTGTGCTAAGCTGAGAGGCACTTGTGGGAGCTGGACTTGTTCCTATCCCATGATATTTAATTTATCTGCATAAAACTTTGATATATTGTGCCACATCAACGCTGAAATCCCAATAATCCGTTACAAATCGTTGTGGTTGAAGCTCATCAGTGGCCTAAACGTTGTTCCAAGCTACTTGTTGGGTGCAAGTGAGGCAGAATGGAGTTGAAAGTGCCAAAATCCACATTTGCATCATTCTGCCCTTGATTGCCTGGGCAGGAGGAGCCACTGAGCCACGCAGGGATCAGCAGCAAGGACAGAAAGGGGAGGAAGGCAGGGAACTGCTGAGGAGGCAGAAGGGTGATCCCAGAGAGGCTGCTCAGAGCCGGGGGAGAGAGGAGCTGAAGGTCTGGCTGTGACAGGGAAGGTGTGTGCTGGTGTCTGTACAAACAATTCGGGTGAGGGGATGGGTGTGAACGGCTCTGAAATGTGTCTGGATGTCTGTCCCCACTTCCAGCCGCGGGTTTGTTCCAGAGCCCGCACAGCTTGGCTCCTCGAACAGCCAAATGGGGCTGCACCCACCCAGCCCAGGACAGGGGGCTGTCCCTGATGGGGGGACACCAGAGGGGCCTTGGTGGCTCCAGCCCTGGAGCTGTGCCCAGGAGCAGAGAACAAAGCAGCATAGAATCATAAAATCCCAGAATTCCAGAATCCCAGGATGATTTGGGTTTGGAGGGACCTCAAAGCCCATCCCATCCCCCCCCTGCCATGGCAGGGACACCTCCCACTGTCCCAGGCTGCTCCAAGCCCCAGTGTCCAGCCTGGCCTTGGGCACTGCCAGGGATCCAGGGGCAGCCACAGCTGCTCTGGGCACCCTGTGCCAGCCCCTCCCCACCCTCCCAGCCAGGAATTCCTAATTCCCAATATCCCATCCATCCCTGCCCTCTGGCAGTGGGAAGCCATTCCCTGTGTCCTGTCCCTCCAGCCCTTGTCCCCAGCCCCTCTCCAGCTCTCTTGTCTCCTAGGAGAATATCTGCTCCCTGAGCAGGGGGATTAAGCCTGACAAAGAAAAAAATCCCTTTGAGATTAACCACAGGTTCTGGGCTCTTGTTTTTCCTGGTTTGATTTCTTTTGTTTCGTTTTGTTTATGTTCCATTTGTGTATCTTTGGAGCCCACTTAAAGGGTGGCAGCAGAATACAGATGTAAGAAATGACATCCTGTCTTTAGGATGAGATTACTGCCGCCTTAATGGACCCTCAGAGCAATGGAGTAAATAGAGGGAGATAAATCCAGAGGGTTATACAATATCTTTGGAAATATTTTTTATTTCTCATATTTATAATGTTTTCTCACAATGCAATTCTACAAAGCCATTAAATACAAACGTGAAGTTCATAACTTGTGTAAACTTCCAAGAGAATGTTTTCTTTCCAGCCTAGTAATAAATGCCCATGTGAAATGCATTTAAATAACATTTTCAATCCAACAAGTAATGCCAGGAATGACATTTTAAAAAGTTACAGTACGAGACTCAGTGCGGGAATCAGACGCAGAATAAAAAAGAGAGATAACTCTGCAAAGGAGCCTCAGCTCAGTGAACAGTGGCTCGGGTGTCTTTGTGACAGGTCCTTGAATGATTTTCGGGGTTTGCCCGTGTGGAAGGGAGCACCCAGGATTTGGAGATGCCTGTGGCCAGAAAAGAGCAGCAAAAGCCAAAAGGGTCCAAAAAAAATGCTCAGAGTGACCTCCTCAGTCAGTGTGGAAATTGGTGAGTGTTTGTCTCTACCTTCTGATAACAGTAACAGGAATAAAAGAATGGAGGGAAAGAGGGGGAGGGAGGTCAGGGAGGAGTGGACAGGAGACCAGCCCTGGCTCCAGCATCGACCCAGGGGACAGTGGCCAGGGTCCCGGGGGCCACCTGAGCTCTGTGGGGGCCCCTTCCCACGGGCAAGTTCTCGCTGCCTGGGACTGGGTTTCTCCTCCTCACGTGGCCGGGTGAGGATGTGCAGCCCCTTCACTGGACCTTCCTGGAGGTGGGATCTTCGAGGGTGTGCTGCTGGTCTCTGAGGGTCCTGCCCCACTCCTGCGCTCGCTGTGTGGTCTGCACGGACCAGGACAGGGCTGTTGGCTCCAGAAGGTGCTGCCCCACCTTTCCACGCGTTAACTCCTTCCTGCCCAGGCTTCTGCACCCCTGTGAGCACACCCCGTGTGCCCTGTGACACCCTGCAGGCAACATTGACCGCGTCCCTGAGTCACAGCCTCGGCCGCAGCTGTTCAGTTCCACAGAATGCTCCTCTCCGCTTCTTTCCCTTTTTCCCTCTGCCTTTCCGCAGCGTGGCCCCGTTTCCAGTGGCACGGGCTGGGAGTGCCTCCCCAGGAGATAACAGCGCTCCTGCTCCTCATCTCACAGCCCAGAGATCACCGCGGCACGCAGAGCTTCCCCAAAAGCTTCCAGAAAGCACCGAGCGGTGCAGCGGGCTCGTCTCACCTGGCCTGGGGCTTCGTTCTGCCCGGGACAGACGGGCACAGGCCAGGGGGTGGAAGGCGAGAGCAGCCCCGGTACCGCTCTGCATTGATTCTGACACAGTCAGGGTGATGCTCCCTCCCTCTCCTCATTTATCAGCTGGCAGCGCATTCCCGGGGCCCGGCAGCGCATTCCCGGAGCCCGGCAGCGCATTCCTGGAGCCTGGCAGAGCATTCCCGGAGCCCGGCAGCACATTCCTGGAGCCTGGCAGAGCATTCCCAGGGCCCGGCAGCGCATTCCCGGAGCTTGGCAGTGCATTCCCGGAGCCTGGCAGAGCATTCCCGGAGCCTGGCAGAGCATTCCCGGGGCCCGGCAGAGCATTCCCGGAGCCCGGCAGCACATTCCCGGGGCCCGGCAGCGCATTCCCGGAGCCTGGCAGTGCATTCNGCCAGCACATTCCCGGAGCTTGGCAGTGCATTCCCCGGGCCCGGCAGCGCATTCCCGGGGCCTGGCAGAGCATTCCCGGGGCCTGGCAGAGCATTCCCGGAGCCTGGCAGAGCATTCCCGGGGCCCGGCAGCGGAGCCACGGCCGGCCCGGAGCTGCGAGCGCTGTGATTCTTTGTGGCCGTGTCACAGAAATGCTCTGCTGCTCCTTTGGCCCGAACTGAGCTCGCAAGGCAGGAGTGGCCGTGTCATTGTCCCCCCAGCAGCTGCTGTCCTCGCTCCCCCCGGCAAATCCAATCGCGGCTCCTCAGGAATGAGGGAGGGGGGTCTGATGGGGGCCACTGGGGCTGTGGGATGTGTGCAGGGCTGGGAGGGGGCTGAGGCCCTGGCACAGGGTGCCCAGAGCAGCTGTGGCTGCCCCTGGATCCCTGGCAGTGCCCACGGCCAGGCTGGACACTGGGGCTTGGAGCAGCCTGGGACAGTGGGAGGTGTCCCTGCCATGGCAGGGGTGGCACTGGGTGGGATTTAAGGTCCCTTTCCAACCCAAACCATTCCATGATTCTGTGGTTTTACCCCCATGCTCTGGACACCCTGAGCTGTTCCCTTTGCCGATTGCTCCTTCCTCGGGGATTAATCCCCACCCGTGAGCCCTCCTGGCTGGCTGCGCCCCTGGCTGTGCCCCCCTTTGCCCACAGGGCAGTGGTCACCAGGATTGCTTTGGGCACAAATCTGAACCACAGCACCAGAACAGCCCCTGTGAAGAAAATCCTCTCCATCCAGACAGACCAGCAGGAGTTTCTAATCCACACCAGGTTCCAATTAATTCCCTTTTTTAACAACTGCAGCACTCCAACAAGTTGCTCCATATAACAGAGTCAGAGGAATTAGAAGCAGGAAGATGCATTAAATCATGGAATACATCTCCTTGCCAATGCAAAATCTGTTCCCCTGAGTCCATTCCGAAGGAACTTTTTAAATAGCCTTCGATTAAATGAATTTTTAGGCACACCGTCCCCGGACAGCTGCTCAGAGCGCTACGTGTGAATCCCAGCTGTATTGTAGCAGGCAAATAGGAAAATGTTAATGCAGAGCTCCTGAGTTCTTCCTGGTTCCTTGGCAAATCTTTTCTGGATTTAAGCAATTTCCAAGCAGCTTTGAGACCAAAGTGCACTGTGATTCCTAAACCTGCACTGAGTGAATCAGGAGTCACTGAAGATGGGGTTGATGTTATTTAATTACACACCAGTGTTCAAATGTGTCTCATGTTCTCATTTTTGTTCTGAAATACAATTTCCCTCTGGATTCCTGCTAGAACAGGACACAGGTGTGATTCCAAACCCGCCTGGGAGGAGCTGTGTTCCCACTCGGAGGGAGCAGAGCATCCAGGATTCGGTGGGAAGCAGGAGCTGCTGCTCCCTTTAGCATTTTCTCACACCTTACCCCAATTTCCCTGGAATTGCCCAGAGCTGGTAGTTCAGTTTTCTTCCTGGAACACTTGTCATGCGAAATGAATAGGAAATATAATATTGAATTAAACTTCATTTATCTTCACCCACTTGTTTTGACTCTAAAGGTTTTTATCAGAAAATGCAGGTAACCTGCAGCACTCAAAGCAGGGAGTGCCTGGGTACAACAAGATGCTCTTCATTAATATTCACACATTAATTTGTGAATCATAAGATTTTTAACTCTGGTAAGTGTCTGCACATCAAGGTTATTTGTCTCTTAATAGACTCGGTGCCTGGGTAGAGAATCAGCCAACAAGGGCTTTTTTCCTTTTCCTTTCTTTCAGAAGTGGTACGTGACAGGATGACTACACCATAACATAAATTAATGGTAATTGCAACGTTTTCTTTTCTAATTGCCTAAAACTTGGGTTAATATGTTTAAAAAAAAATACATGTCAAGTTAACTCTCAGTGGAAGATGCTGTGTAAGCTGTGAGGAAATCTGAGAGAGCTGGGGGTGCTCACCTGGAGAGGAGAAGCTCCAGGGAGAGCTCAGAGCCCCTTGCAGGGCCTAAAGGGGCTCCAGGAGAGCTGGAGAGGGACTGGGGACAAGGGCTGGAGGGACAGGACACAGGGAATGGCTTCCCACTGCCAGAGGGCAGGGATGGATGGGATATTGGGAAGGAATTCAACAACAAACCTGACTCCTAAGGGGCCTGAAGGGCAGCACCTTCCAGTGCCAGCTCAGAGCAGCTCTACTGCAGCAGCAGCTCGTGGGATGGCCCTTTCCTGGAGCCTGAGGGATGTTTATTCCTGGGGCATTTTGCTTGCTCAGGAGTGCTGTGCCACTGAGCTGGAACGCTCAGAATCCACAACACCCCATCTCCTTCCTTCCTCTCCTCCCAGCTTTCCCAGGATGAGCTGCGCTTAAACTGCCAGCCAGGACGGACACAACCGGCTGGAGATGTCACTGCAGGGCCTGGCGTGTGGGAAACGCATGGCTGGGTGCCCCCAGCCCCTCCGCAGCCACTGCCACGCTGCTGGTGAGGGCAAATCCCGGCCTATCTCAGGGCTCATCTGGGGTGGAGTCCCTACCACTGCAAAGGACCCTGCCTGCAGATGTGCTCCGTGTGCTGCCGGGCTCTGGGGGTGTCCCTGCTCTGTCTCTGGGTGTCCCTGCTGTGTCACTGTGGGTGTCCCTGCTCTGTCTCAGGGTGTCCCTGCTCTGTCCCTGGGTGTCCCTGCTGGGTCTGTGGGTGTCCCTGCTCTGTCCCTGGGTGTCCCTGCTGTGTCAATGTGGGTGTCCCTGCTGTGCCTCTGGGTATCCCTGCTGTGTCACTGGGGGTGTCCCTGCTGGGTCTGTGGGGGTGCCCCTGCTGTGTCACTGTGAGTGTGTCCCTGCTGTGTGTCTCTGGGTGTCCCGGCTGTGTCACTGTGGGTGTCCCTGCTGTGTGTCACTGGGTGTCCCTGCTGTGTCTCTGGGGGTGTCCCTGCTGTGTCACTGTGGGTGTCCCTGCTGGGTCTGTGGGGGTGCCCCTGCTGTGTCACTGTGAGTGTGTCCCTGCTGTGTGTCTCTGGGTGTCCCGGCTGTGTCACTGTGGGTGTCCCTGCTGTGTCTCTGGGTGTCCCAGATGTGTCACTGGGTGTCCCGGCTGTGTCTCTGGGGGTGCCCCTGCTCTGTCTCTGCATTGTTTCAGCCCCAGCATCTGTAACACCCCCACAATTCCCATGTGCCACGCTGGAATTCCCGGGTATTACCCTGCTTATCAATGCCGTTCCTGCTTCCAGCATCCTTTTAAATCTCTTCTTGGCCTCGCTGCTTTGTCTCCGGTTCAGAATCTTGTTTTTCTCTGTTATCCCATCATTATCACTGGAGGAAAAGCTCTGCTGTCCTTTAAAACACATCCTTTGCCCCAGGACTAGATTGCATCTTGTACTTCCCCGTGTCCTTCTGGTGTTCTTTCCCTGTAACATCCATTTGGGTCCTTTACAGCCTAAAACACTGCACTGCTCCCTTGTCAGGAGTCTCTCACTTGTTGTGGTCACTCTTTTCCATCACTATCTCTTCTTAGGGGAATCTGTGGGAAAGCTGCTCCTGCTGTTAGCACGACCCACACCTTCAGCGTCCTCAGGGGGTGTTGCGAGGGTTTTCCCCCAGGTGTGAAGTCAGCCCTGTACTGCTGGAACCGGAACACAGCACGGTGAATTAAACCCCCACACTCCTGCTCCTGTCCCGGGGATGGGCTGGTGGCTCCGGAGGTGCCCGGGGATGGAGCAGCTCTGCAGGCAGGGCTTGTGTCAGCAGCACCTGGGCAGGGATGGGCGGCGGTGGCTCAGAGACACATGTGGCGCTGGGAAACAGAGCCTTTGTCACCTCCGGAGCAGGGCCAGGGCAGCAGGGACAGCCGGGACACCAAGGCTGCCCCAGGAGGAAAACAGGAAACTGAAAATAAAACACTGCAGATCTGCAGTTTCCCCCGTTTCACAGATTGCTGGACTGGTTCGGGTTGGACGGGACTTCAAGACCATCCAGCTCCAACGTCTGCCCTGGGCAGCTTCCACTAGACCAGGCTCAAGCCCATTCTCTGCGGTTAGTTTAGGAGATGAATCCTGGCAGAGGATGACTCCCCCTGCCCTGGGTGTGTCCAGGGCACGCTCCGGGGCTCGCTGAGATCCTGTCACGACCTGTGCGAGGGGAGCAGAGGGGGACTCGGGAGTGACACAGGGCAGGGACTCAGCAGTGACACACCCGAGCACGTCCTGCTGGCCCAGGGGAGGGACTGCACAGCGCCGCAGAGCCTGGGCATCTCACAGATCGTCTGGGGTGGGGTCTTTAGCATGGCAAAGGACCGGGCTCTGTGTCCTGCTGGGCTCTGGGGGTGTCCCTGCTGAGTCCCTGGGTGTCCCTGGGGATGCTGGCACAAGAGAGGTGACAGGGGAGCTGCTGCCTGCAGATGCTCTGAGGGGACAGAGGTGACAGACAGAGAAGCATCCATCGCTCGGGGAGCAGAGGTAACGTTTGCAGAGTGATTTAATTCCTGCTCTGAGGAACACACAGGTAGGATGCACAGTTATTTAGACCCAGTCATGACAGAGCCCTGCTGCACCAGTGAAGAGCTTCCCAATTTCCCCTTCCCTCACAGCCTCATTTCCCCCGGGTGAATAATGAAGGCTGGAATGCACATTCCCCTTCATCCCGTGTAACACTGAGCAAAACAGAAAGGTTATCTCCTGGAGCACAGCATTTAGGAATCTTTGAGGTCACTTATTTCACTTACTCTGTCAGAGTCTACCCCAAGAAATAATCAGATTTCATGCACAAATGAGTTTCCAGTGAAAAACTTTTCCACAAACCCGGTTACAAGAAGCTCGGATCATTAAAACTCCTCGTGGATAACACCCACATGTGCTCACAGTTAGTTTGCACTCTTGCTTCCAGCGCCAAAATCAGCCTCAACAGACGCATTTCTATCATGTGAAATTGTAACTTTTAGTACATTTTAGTAATTTATTCAAAAAGAAACAAAGAATATTCATGTGGAAGCAGTTTCCAGTCTCAGGCTCTGCTTTTCTCTCCATTCGAGTTGCCTTTGGACTCCTGTGCTACCCCGAGGGGCCCCTTCAGCACCGAATCCTGCTCACCCCAATTATCAACTCCTGAAGAACAGCCCCTCTGTGCAGATCAGTAACACAAATAAACCCGTGCACACTGCTCCAAAGCGTTGGTTTCTCTTTTAAACAGCCCCTTTTGGTAACAATCTCATTATTCCTCCCTGGGAGGGTGGGCAGGCACTGGCACAGGGTGCCCAGAGCAGCTGTGGCTGCCCCTGGATCCCTGGCAGTGTCCAAGGCCAGGCTGGACATTGGGGCTTGGAGCAGCCTGGGACAGGGGGAGGTGTCCCTGCCATGGCAGGGGTGGGATTTCAGGTCCCCTCCAACACAGGGCACCCCATGATTCAATGGTTCTGTGATTCTAAATCTCCCGTACAATTTGTTACCAAGGCACCCACACGGGCCGGGAGCAGCGGGGCCGGTGCAGCGCCAGCTGGAGGTTCCTCTGCTGGGTTTAGGTCTGTCACACCGTTTGGGTAAAGCTCCGGTGCAGCCGTGCCAGCAGGGGCCCTGCTCCCCACGGCAGAGTCTGTGCAGCTACAGGCGGCGGGAGCGCACACCCTCCGGAACGCGGGACGGGCGCTTTGCTGTGCCCACCTCTTCCCAGAGAGCAAATCCTCTTACTCTCTTATGTAAAAAAAAATATATATATATGCCTGCGGTGCATTGTTTTTGCTGCTTCATCGTCTCACTGGAGCATTTCTGCCTCCCCACGCAGCGCTGTCACAGCGGGGCTGCTCCTGTGCGCGCTACTCTCGCAGTGCTCCGCGTCCTACCCCGCCTGGCACCTGACTCACATCGTCCTCCCGCTGCTCTGCCACGTGCAGCAGATCCAGAGCTCTAATTCCCCTCGTATGCTTGTTTTCCTCAGCTGTGACAGCTCTTCATCTGGTTTTTGTGGGGTTTTTTACTTGAACTTCATAAGCCACTAAATTGGCACATTCTGATATTGTGATTTAATTCTCCATGTCAGGGCTGTCACCTTTATAAATATTTCTCATAAGTTTTATGGATCACTGCGTCAGCAGACTGCTAGGGAGAAGAAGGGGAGTAAATTGTGTCTTAGGATAAGTTGTTGAACATTTTTGTAGCTGTTGGGGTGTAACTGGGTCTGACCTTGTGCTGGCCTGGCTCAGGGACAGCCAGGGAATGCTGCGTGTGTTGGTGCTGCGGAAACACAACCCCTGCGGGTTATTTAAAATGAGCTGAAGTAAATGAAACAGGAGGCTGGAACTGGGGAAAGGGCAGAGAAATACTGGGGAGGAAAGGAATACTGGAATCATTTAGGTTGGAGAAAACCTCTAAACTCATCGAGTCCAACCATGGGATCGTCGGGTCCAGCCAGTCCATGGGACACAGGGAAACCACATCCTAAAGGGCACGAGGCAGAGTTCAGGCAAAGCTGTCACAGGAACCAGGAGCTGTTTTAAGCAGGGAAATGGTGGGAACCAGAGGTGGAGGAGGGAGCCAGAGAAGGACGTCAGGGAAACAAAATCCTGGGATGCAGCGAGAGGCAGCCAACACCTGTGCAGAGCCCGGAGCCCAGTAAGGAGGGTCACTGGGAAACAGCAGCCCCAGTTCTCCGGGCTCCAGGATGGGCCTGGAGAGGGAGAAGCTCTTGCTGGGAAAGGGAAATGCTGTGGGGCAGCCAGAGGGAGCCTGGGGGGAGATTGCCCAAGCAGGAGGTGCCAGAGATGCATCCCAAGAGCCATGGGGGGCTGCTGAGGACAACCTGAGCTGTTCATTCCCAGCTTTCACCCCTCTCTGGACTTTCAGCAGGTTCTGCTGCATCCTGGAAAACAAATAAACCAACAGAGCCGGAGCAGAACAGCTCTGCAGGAACGGTGTATCCAACACCAGGCATCCACACGGAGCCTCTTCCCACGGCTTGGCAGCTTCCGCGGAGCCCCGGGATGCAGCTGGGCTGCTCTCTCCAGTAGGATCTCCGAGAGGGAAAATGTTCCTGGAAATGGTAAATAAAATTTCATTATCATGACAGATAATGCATTAAAGTGCAACAACATTTTTTTTATTGGATTCATAGATGGTGAAATGAGGGTCATCCATCCCAATCTGCTCTGATAGCTCCTGGCCCTGCGCCGGCCCCGTTCTCCCACCCCGGCTCAATGATGATGGAAGCTGATTGAGGTTTGGATGAGCTGAGCAGGTTTTGCTTTTTATGGAGCTCCACCAGCTGTGTGTGCATCGCCTGCACTTCCAGCTCTGAATCCAAACAGAGCCAGGGCACGGACACACGGAGAGGTGGATCCTGAGCCCACACACCTCGTCCAGGAGCTGCAGGCAAAGAACGCCCCTGTGAGAGGGCAAGGGAAGGAAAAACCCCGATTTCAGGATCACTGAGGGCACAGTTACCTCATTGCAAGGAGGCCTTTGGGATAAGAGGAGGAAGATCCCTTTCTTCTGGGTGCAGGGGTGGAGCTTCCAGGGGGAGATCCTGGGCCCTTTGGTGCCCTCAGCTCCCCAGCACCTCCTCCCTTTGCACGGTTCCCTTGGAGCAGCCTGGGAGAGTGGAAAAGGCTCCTGCCCTCGGAAGGGGGTGGAACAAGATGGGGTCTAAGGCCCTTCCCTCCCAAACCGTTTTCTGATTCCTTGATTTTGTGATTCTGTGATTTGTGATTCCCTGATTCTGGGATGTGCGGTTCCCTGATTCTGTGACTCAGGTGTGCAAATGCCTGCAGAGCCCCACTGCCCTGCTGGGTGGTTCAGCACATTCTAAATCTTCCTTGATGCAGAGGAAGAGCCTGGAGACAGGCAGATTCCCAGCCTGGAATGGGATGTGTGCTGGCAAGTGGAACATCTGTGTCTCCCCCCTTCACTGCTGCTCCCGACTCCAAACAAAAAGCAAAAACATTGATCCAAGCTCCTTGTTACTAAAAAGCTGCAGGAACCTGGTATTCAAACCAGCAATTGGTGTTTCCTTCTGTTTTAGGTGTTATTTACTGCTCGTGGAAGGAGCTGCCAGCCAGTTAATTCTGTGGATATTCCTAATTATGGCTGGGGATAATACCAAGGACAATTGAAATAAAATTACTGTAATTTTAAATCAAAAACTTCTCTGTGTTTGAAATGATTAAAAGGCCGTGTGTAAATATCACCATGTTTTGATTCATTTTCCCATGAAATTTCAGTGGAATTATTTTCTCTAGCAGGAGATGTTAATAACAACGCCGGGAAATTGAACATCAAGGTTTAACTCGGAGGCAATAAATCAGCACAGCAAAAAGGTGAAGGGTTGTACATTATGAAAACATTTCCCAAGATAATTACAAGTTGGAGGCATGTGTTGATTGAGTGGGAAATATTATTGGATAGACAAGGCGGGATTCACAATGGAGATAATCAGGTGAAGTGTTGCTCTGGGATTTTAAGGAAAAGTCAGTTGAAACCCCACAGTAAGTGCAGTGAGTGTCTGCAGAGCGCTGCAAACACCCGGGGCTCCCCACAAACCCGCCCTGACCAGGCCCCGTGTCCGTGACAGGGACACTCCTGTCCCTCACCAGCCCTGCTCTGGGAGCTCCGGGCCGAGATCCACAGCTCCGGGACAGGGGTGGGCAGAGCTTCCCCGGGTCTGGAGGCACCAGCACAGGCATCTGCGGGGAAACCTCTGAGCCAAGGACGTGCCTGGAGGACACAGCTCGCCCTGGAAGCTTTGGAATATTGATTTCCAGCGGGAGGGGCCGGTTGGATGGCAGCACTAAAGCTGCTGTTTGGCTGGGAAGGGACCTCAAAGCCCATCCCATCCCACCCCTGCCATGGCAGGGACACCTCCCACTGTCCCAGGCTGCTCCCAGCCCCAATGTCCAGCCTGGCCTGGGACACTGCCAGGGATCCAGGGGCAGCCACAGCTGCTCTGGGCACCCTGTGCCAGGGCCTCCCCACCCTCCCAGCCAGGAATTCCTAATTCCCAATATCCCATCCATCCCTGCCCTCCTTCAGCTTAAGGCCATTCCCTCTTGTGTTTGGTGCTGTTAAATTTTGTATCAGTTGCTGATGTCATGATTCCGAAATGATCAGGAACAAAAGTGACATTTTGGGTCATTTTCCTAAACTTCAGGAGGGAGCGAGGCCCTCATGGAAGGCACCTCCCGGGAAGTGAAGTTTAGCCACATTTAAAAGACCCTGTTCTGGCAACTCATTCCAGTCATCTCATTAAGTCTGAATAAATATGAGAATCTAATATTAATTTCATTTTCATATATCCAAATTAGAAGGCAGCAGTGAAGAAAACAACATAATCTGATTAAACAAATTAGAATCACGCTGCTAAAATTGCCCTTCAGTATTTATTTATTTTCAACTGCAGCAGCTTGAAAAAATCTGCAAAACAAACTCCTCCAAACGTTAGGGAACCTCTCCCTGCCCGTGCTGCTCCCCGGGAAGCTCCCAGCTGGGAGGGCACTGCAGGCTCAAAGCACAGATTCCGGCTCCAGATTCCACCCCTGCATCCGGTGCTTTCCTTTCATCCTGCTCCAGGCCCAGGTGGAAGCAGGGAAGCCTGGGCTGAAAACTGATGTCAGCTCTCCTGGACATCCACTGTCCCGCAGGGAACGGCTCCTTGCCAGGACATCAGGTGGGGACATTCCTTGATGTGAGAATTGCAGCATCCCTTCATCTCCCTGGCAGTGTCCAAGGCCAGGTTGGACAGGGCTTGGAGCAACCTGGGTTTGTGGGAGGTGTCCCTGCCCACAGCAGGGCTGGAACTGGATGAGTTTTAAAGTCCCTTCCAATCCAAACCAGTCTGGGATTCTGTTAATTATCAAAAAATTCTAATATTTTTTAATTTTTTATAGTATTTTATTATTGATGTTGCTATATTTTATTACAGCATTATTAAATAACCTTGAACAGTGTTTATTGTATTGAAATAATTGCATCATGTACTAAATCCATTTAAAACTATCCATCTGTCAGTCATTTAAAATGAAAAAACCACCGTGCAACAAACTTTATTAGAGAAGTTCAGTGTTGGACCAATTTTCTTCAGTGTTTCACCGATGACATGGAAAAAGCAGAATTATTTCTGCCCAGAGGGCAGGGACAAGTCAGGCATTTAAAACAAGGCAGAGCTTGGTGAACCCAGCCTGGCCATCAGCCCCTGCTCCCAGATTGCCCCACAGCCTTTCTGGAGTTACAGGGAAGAGCAGGAGGGAGATGGCGGGGCTGGAGCAGGGCAGGGAACGGAGCTGGGAAGGGGCTGGAGCCCCAGGAGCAGCTGAGGGAGCTGGGAAAGGGGCTCAGCCTGGAGCAAAGGAGGCTCAGGGGGGACCTTGTGGCTCTGCACAACTCCCTGACAGGAGGGGGCAGCCAGGGGGGGTCGGGCTCTGCTCCCAGGGAACAGGGACAGGAGGAGAGGGAACGGCCTCAGGCTGGGCCAGGGGAGGCTCAGGCTGGACACCAGCAGGAATTTCCCCATGGAAAGGGTGCTCAGGCCTTGGCAGGGGCTGTCCGGGGAGGTTTGGAGTGCCCATCCCTGGAGGTGTCCCAGGAATTCCTGGAGGTGGCACTCGGAGCTCTGGGCTGGGGACAAGGTGGGCATCGGGCACAGCTGGGACTGGGAGGGCTTCTCCAGCTTCAGGGATTCTGGGATCCCATGGTTCTGGGATAAACTGCAGAATCCTGGGAGCACTGGGGTGTCACTGCGATTATCTCCCCCCAGACTGATGAGCTGAAGCACAAACAGATCCTGTCCATCACAGCCTCGGCACACCCAGGGAAGGGATGACCTTGCCTTGCCACGAGCTGCTCACTCTGAGGCCTGGTTGATTCAATAAGACCCCCACAGTAAATATTTATAAAACATCACATAAAAAATTATAGGTTATTTAAATTTAATTTGCATTTATACTTCCAAATCAGGTTATTATATAGCAGAAATGTACTGAAATTAAATTCATAATGCACATTACAGCAATTGGAGGAAATTGTACCTTGAAGCAATTTGTATTTAAAATTCTGTCTGTGTGCTTCTTCACTTTCCTGCTGCCTGTAAATAAATTTACAAAGCATTTCCAGTGACAGCCATAGTGTTCCAGCTGCAAATTGATGTAGTTTGAAACAAAGAACAATTACCACTTAAGCAGATCCTGTGTTACACTAAATCTTAGAGCATTTGAATTCCCTGGCAAAACAAAAGGAAGTGATTTTTCTTTTCTCCTTAATCCGCAACAATTCTTGTCAGGTGGAAAATGTTTGGGCACTAACCCCGTGCCTGTTTGTCTTCCTGAAGAACCAGCTTTCCAAGGGGTCACAGCACAGTCGGGCGGGAGACCAGCGGCCCCAGTGACAGCGCCGTAAATCCTGGCCTTGGAGCAGCAGCTAAAACTAAATCAGTCCCAAAGCCCTCCCCAGCAAACAGATCCATCAAAATGTATTCCCCAAGAAGTTCTGGCTCCTTGGTCTCAACCACAGGCCTGAGGAAAAATATTAAATCATAGAATCAGGGAATGGTTTTGGTGGGAAGGGACCTTAAATCCCACCCTGTTCCACTCCTGCCATGGCAGGGACACCTCCCACTGTCCCAGGCTGCTCCCAGCCCCACTGTCCAGCCTGGCCTGGGACACTGCCAGGCTGGGGCACATATCCAGGTACGAGGCAGTGCAGCAGCCCATACTGACACGGTTCAGAGCAGGAAACCACGGCACTTCCGAAGAGATGCCTGGAAAAGTCATGGAATCAGAGAATGCTTGGTCGGAGGGGGCCCTAAAGCTCATCTACAAATCACTCTGCTGCCTGATTTTCCATGCAGCTGTCCAGGTGGGACCAGTGCAGAGTCCAGGCCCCAGAGAGACTCCTGTGGGCCGTGCAGGAGGTGCCAGGCTGGGGACACGGGGCTCAGGGCTGTCCCCTGTGGGACACGGGGCCCAGGGCTGTCCCCTGTGAGACACGGGGCTCAGAGCTGTCCCCTGTGGGACACAGCGCCCAGGGCTGTCCCCTGTGGGACACGGGGCTCAGGGCTGTCCCCTGTGGGATATGGGGCTCAGAGCTGTCCCCTGTGGGACATGGGGCCCAGGGCTGTCCCCTGTGGGACACAGCGCCCAGGGCTGTCCCCTGTGGGACACGGGGCCCAGGGCTGTCCCCTGTGGGACACGGGGCTCAGGGCTGTCCCCTGTGAGACACAGCGCCCAGGGCTGTCCCCTGTGAGACACGGGGCTCAGAGCTGTCCCCTGTGGGACACGGGGCCCCGGGCTGTCCCCTGTGGGACACGGGGCCCAGGGCTGTCCCCTGTGAGACACGGGGCTCAGGGCTGTCCCCTGTGGGACACAGTGCCCAGGGCTGTCCCCTGTGGGACACGGGGCCCAGGGCTGTCCCCTGTGGGACACGGGGCTCAGGGCTGTCCCCTGTGGGACACAGTGCCCAGGGCTGTCCCCTGGGAGCGCCCTGCTCTCTGCAGGACAGAGAACATGGAAACATGGGAACAGAGCAAGGACAAAGCTCCATCCTCAGGGGATGAACCCAAGTGAGATGTTGTGGAGAGCAAGATCGATTTCAAAGTGGCAGATCACACACAACCATTCCCACTCACAATGGCATTTATTGTAACGTTTGATTTCAATGTTTAATGTTCGTTCCTTAATTAGCATTTTCCCTTTTGCCATTTTAAATTGATTTCCCGCATTGTGTTTATTACATTTCTTTCTGTTGGTTTCTGTTTCCCTTTGGGGCAAAAGCAAACCTTGGGCCATCAGCATCCCCCCCCCAGCACAGGCTGCTCTCCAACAGAACGCATTCTGTCACATTTCTGCAGTGACCAATCTCCTTTAATTATTGGACTGGTTTTCCTGCACTACTCTCCTTCCCTCTCCCAGCAGCTGGGGGTGGATTTCCAGAAGGTTGGTCCCTGTAGGGATGGCTCATGGGGGAGCCTCAGCTTCCTCTGCACGGCCAAGGGCAGGACACGGCAGGGACAAGGGCAGGGCAGGGACAAGGGCAGGGCACGGCAGGGAAAAGGTCAGGACATGACAGGGACAGATCAGGACATAGCAGGGACAAGGGCAGGGCACTGCAGGGACAAGGTCAGGGCACGGCAGGGACAAGGTCAGGGCACTGCAGGGACAAGGGCAGGACATGACAGGGACAGATCAGGACATAGCAGGGACAAGGGCAGGGCACGGCAGGGACAAGGGCAGGACATGGCAGGGACAAGGGCAGGACACGGCAGGGACAAGGGCAGGGCATGGCAGGAACAAGGGCAGGACATGGCAGGGACAAGGGCAGGGCACTGCAGGGACAAGGGCAGGACCGTTCATGGCCGAGGCCAGGACTGCCCAGTGAGCTCAGGACGCTGCACATTTCCCTACCCGCCCCATTCCTGTTTCCCACCCCAGGTCCCAGGTGAGCCGTGCCCCCATGCCCCTCAGCCCTGGACTTGTGCAGGCTGCAGGTGCAGGACGATTCCAGCCCTCTGCACAGGGAGATGTTGGATAATTTGGCAGGTGGGATCAGGTTAAATCAGGCCACTGCAGCCCCCAGCCATGCCCAAGCTGCTCCTGCAGCAGCAAAACTCTGCTGGAGACAGGGCCCGGAGTCACTGTGGGAAAAGATTCTTTTCAATTACCTCCTGGGACTCCAATGCCTCCCTTTTGTTACATCCCCATTCCCAAAGTGGTGACAGTGCCTCTTCCAAGGTGACTAAACAGGGCTGAGCTGATGCATTTTCTGTCTTAAGTCATCGATTTTTGGATTCAGGTGCAAATCCAAAAATGCTGGTTGTGGGATTTATGTTCTTCTGAATAGAAGAAATTCATACATTTCCTCAATCCCCCCAGTTCCTCAGAGCAATAGTTTTCCTTGTCACTCTGAAAATCTCTATTGTGTCTTTCTGATGCCTCTTTAATAATTTGTTTAGACTTTGTTTCAGAATCCCAGGGAAACTCTCACACCCAAGCAAATCACACTCAGCGATTTTGTTGTTGCTGCTGTTGAATATGACAAAGTGAGAGAAGAAAGAGGGACACCAGTCAATTATTCCATGTCTAAATTGCCCCGATTTTTGAAGCACAGATTCCAAGCAGAGGGGCTTTCCCTGAGCAGGGAGCCCCTGCATTGCTCTCTGCAGCTCAGCCACATTTTCTCCTGCACGTTCAGGCCCTGCAGCCTGGTCTGACAGGACCTGTGGGGGACGTGGATGTGCTCAGCGTGGACCAATCCAGCCAGAGGAACTCTGGCTTTTCTGCCCAGCCAGCAAAGTGATTATTTCAGATTTCTTACTGCAGAAAATAAAGACTGAACATCAAATAATTTTTCAACCATTGTGGCCACGCTCTGCAGGGTATTGGCAGTTAAATATCGAATTGACCACCCTGGGGTCAGTAGAACACAGACCACTTCATTTCAGTTCCTGAAATATTGAATGCAGCCAGCTGTGAAAGTGAGTAATTGCCCGTGCCCTTATTTAAGGTGTGAAGTGACAAGGGAAGATGAACTTTCTGACTGGGGACAAGGGTGATCTCTTCACAATTTGCATCACCAAGGGCATCATCTAATCTGCTTTTAACTGATGGTGAGAATGCTGAACCCTCAGGGCTTCAGGGGGGATCTCGAATGTTCATGGCAGCAGGAGCAGAAGTCGAAGCTCTCTCTCACTGTGTTGGGTTTGCACCATGATGTTTTGGGGGTGGGGGCTGCCCCAGGCTGGAGCAGGGGCAGAGTGTGAGGAGTCCAGGCCCTGAGGAGGAGGAGCAGCAGAGACAACGAGTGAGGAACTGACCACAGCCCCAGCTGCTCATTCCCCCGTGCTGCTGAGGAGAAATCAGGAGCGTGGTTCATCCTGGGAAGCAGCTGGAGAGGAGGGAAAGGGGGTTTAAGATCCGATTTTATTTCTCATTATCCTGCTCTGATTTAACAAATTACACTAATTTCCCAAAGTCCAGCCTGTTTTGCCCGTGCCAGTGATTGCTGAGTGATCTCTCCCTGCCCTTATTTCACCCATGAGCCTTTCCATAGGTTTTCCCTCCCCTGCCCAGGCAAGGACGGGAGCGATGGAGCATCTGGGTGGGCACCTGTGCCCCAGGCAGGGTCAGTCCCTCCCACTGGAGCCCCCGAGGGGCTGTGCAGTGCCCGGGAGTCAGCAAAGCTGCAGCGATGTGTGACACTGACCCTGCCCTCCGCTCCTGCTGCTGCATCTGGGTCAGGTTCCTGCAGGCCAGCAGGACAGCGACACAGCTCCAGGGGTCAGCAGGACAGCA
>VZTI01002389.1:1015754-1046367 GCA_013397865.1 Struthidea cinerea | reverse complement strand
GGGCAGAGTTATTTATTTCAGTTGTATTTATTCTTCCCCACTCTGACCTGACTTCCAGCAGCATTTCCTGGTTTTATTCCTAGAATTCAGACAAGCCAAAAATACTGCACAAAGCTCCCCACCAGCAGCTTGGAGAGAACTAATTCCCCTGCAAACACTATGCAAGGATAGCTGGATGCAGAAGGAACACGAGGAACTCTTACGTTAAAAACAATGCCATCTTCATTTACTGGGGAAAGGAAAGCTGTAAAAGAGAAATTCAATGCTAAGAAATGCAACTGAAGAAACAAAACCAGATTTCCTTGGCAGCACAGTCATCGTCAATGCCTTTTCAGCCACATTTCTTTTAATGTGCACATTATTATGTGCTACAGCCTCCTAAAGCACCCATCTCAGACCTTAAAGATAAGTAAGACATGAAGCTAAATTTCTGCTAAAAATCCAAATTAAAATCTTTTTTAAAAATAGGGTATCCCTGTAAACATTTCTGGACTTGAAATTGATTGAGATGGAGCACAGAATATTTCAGGTGGATGAGAGATATTCAGGAAAATCTCAACATGAATGTACCTCCCCAAACCTTCAGTTGACTCACAGGGAATTAAAAGCCACGCTGATTCCCCAACTGCTTACACAATGAAAATGTTATACATGAGAAATGCCAAAAGTCCACCTAGAGTTCCTAGAATCACAGGGGACAAAAAATTAAAATTTAGTGCATATTACAGGACTGAAAGGTAGGTGTACACTAAAAACCAATCACATACCTGCCAATTTTTCAAAAGTCCCTGATATTCCACAAAACATCTGAATGGAAATACGGTTTTAAAAGTAGTACAACTTCACAGAAATCCTCAGAAGGCTTCACTCAATCTCATTGCAGGGAGTTGAATCTGGCTTGCTCTCCTGCTGCATTTTCTATTTTACTCTGAGACTTCTCACACCAGCAGCCTTTTCCTTTCCTTATAAGTAATTTCCTTTCGAAATACAAATCAGCATTCCCAGATCCTTGTTACAAGTCTGCTTCCAGGTGCAAAGCTGTCATTTTACCATCAGGACTCAGCCCCAATTCACACTGCACAAGTCCTGACCTTTGTCTACTTCAAGTACAAGGGCTCTTTACAAAGGTCCTCACACAACTGGGACACATCGAGCCATATTCTGTCATCACCTCTGTTCAATTAAGAGCACTTCTCTGCAGCAGCTTGGCATCAGATTTATGCTACTTGAACAAATCCTGCCCTTGGAGTACTCAGAGTTCTAAGAATCAGAGCCCTGCAGTTCCCAGTAGCAACAGGCAGCTGAGCCTCAAAAAGGGCAGAAATGAAAATATTTCAATTTCAGAATTATCTGACATTATCTGGAAAGAGAGACCCTTAATAAAAAGTTATTCAGGGTATTTAAGTGGCCTAAAATAAATTAAACCAAGTTTGTTCCTAATGAGCAGTGAATTCTACTTCCACTCTGCCCCAGGCACAGCAGCCTTCTGCAATTACTGCTTCCTGCTGGAGGCTACCTTCAGAAACTTTTAGATTGCACTTTACTTCCTCATTTGCCATTTAAATTCTCCCCAGATCTAGGCATTGCTTTTAGGAGTCCGGATATTGAAGCTCTAAATAGAAGAATCTCAGTGGCACTGCAACATACATCAAATTACTGTACTTCTTTCCAAAGAAGACCTCTCCTACCGTGTACGGTGCACAATTTCCCAGCAAATTACAGGTGACAGGTTTGGTCATCATATTGACCAGATTACTGAGGCTTAGAGACTCCAAAAGACAAACACCAGCTTGATTTTATTTCTGAACGTCCATCAGCTCCCAGCAGGAAATGCACCATGTGCATTTGAATCACCTGGTAAAACGCAGCCTTCTTTTTACAAGGTTATTCAGTGAACCACAATTAAAGCCCCATTATGCAGGGAGGACTCCCAGAACACGTCTGCTCTCCAGTAACATAAATCAGAAATAAACACATCTCCATGCAGGAGTTATGACAAGACACAGGATCTTCAAAAGATGAAAATCCAAGAGGAGATGAGCTGAGATTTCCCCCACGGCCTGAGATGATCGTGTTGAGCAGGATTTGATAGAGGGCAGCTCCAGGCGTGCCACTTCCTTTTAGTGCCACTCACAGCTGGCACGACAGACAGGAGGAACCAGCAAACACAGGTCCATTCATGTTTAGATTCCACTGCTATCAGGTATTTTTGGGGGAAAAGCCCTCCATTTAAACCTCAGGGTAATGGCAGGAATCAAATTCAATCCAGTAAAGCAGTTGCTGGTGATCTTGGTCTGCCTTCACACGGACTTGGAACATGGTGTAATGCAAATTCCTTGGAATAAACAGGCTTTAGGACAAGCATTTCAATATGGAACCCAAATGCCTTTATTTCCTTGCATTTTAACAAATCTCCCTTATTAGTACAGACAAGGAAGACTGTTTCAGGTTTGAGAAGAAATGAAATTACAGAGGACTAATCTTGCTGGTGTGCTCAATGAGAGCCGCCACAAGTCCAAGTGTCCTCTCATCATTCCTCTTTATATTGCTCTTCAGTGTAATTCCCCCCAATACTTATTATTTCCATAAGAGGGTACATTATAGAGTCCAAACTGTATGCATTAAAAAAAAAAAAAAATCAAAGCACATTCCCAGATTTTCAGTGTTTCACAGAAATTATACATCCAATTAATAAACCAGATCAACATGGTTTGCTTCAGAATTTGATTGCGAAAAAAAATTAGCTTTTTCTACCATTTATTTATCAGCCTCCTGACCTACAGAAATCTTTGACTGCAGTAAAAAACCCAAAGTAGTTGGCAAGATTATGCATGTGTTTGTTACTTTCTCTGTACTGCAATGCACACAAGCTCCTCTTGGAAGTCCCTGCAATTTAATATTCAGGGAACAGCAATGGTCCTAGTTAAGAGAAAAAGTCTTCATACTAAACTGGAAAAGAGAAGTCCAAAAATAGCTATTGTGAGAACTTCCTGAATGTTGAATCAGCAGTAATTCAATAAAAAAAAAGTTCAAGTAAGTCCCAGTAGCCAAACCCAGGTGTATTCCCCACTGATGCCACGCTCAGGAGAATCCATCCCTCTCAGCAGAAGGTGTGTTCTAGAGAGTAACATTCACCTGGCTCAATTAACTTAGGTCAGACTTTCTACATCACATTAGCAACTGAAGAGACTGAAGAACTGAAAAGGTAACAGCAGCCTGGGGAGTCAGATCGAGGCATGGCCCAAAAGATCGTTTGTATGTTTCAAACTGAAGAATTTTTAAAAAATAATAAAAAAGAAATGAAGAGCCCGATTTCTCTTCTCTGTAGAGCTCACCCTCTCTTCTTTGTAGCCTGTCCCTTTGGGACATGAAGACAAACTGTTTGCAGAATGCATCAAATTTAAGATGGTCTTTAAGCCATCATTTGCAATGTTTATGGAAAAAGACACATGAAAACAAAGGGTGTGACAGTGTGTTCCCACAGCTGGGCAGTTCTAATTGCATGCGAGGTTACAAGAGATGGCATCTCCCTTTCTCCTCTCCTCTTGCAGGGCTTCTCTCCTTCATTTGAGCTCCTGTCCCATGCCCAGAGGAGTCACCCCAGGACTGGGTCCCCGATGCCGTGCTCCGGGTCGCAGGTGAAGGAGATGGTGATGGCAAAGCGAGTGCCCCACTGAACCTTCTCCACCCGGTGCAGGTTCTCCGATCCAGAGGTGAAAAACGACACCCGGCCTGCAAAGACAAAGATTTTAACCCGTGGATGGAGTTTGCCACTCAGCTGCAGCTCTCCCTACAGAGCTCAGCTGTCATCTGGTTCCAGCTGCTCCCCAGCGACCTGATCCCATAGGTGATCACAGACAAACTGCTATGAGCTTACGCTGCACTCTGACAGCTTTTTACTGTTTAAAACATACATTAATCCTTTGTGACACGAAGCTGGAGATGTAATTCCCCTATAGCTTGTAGTTTATAAAAGGCACGAGGAAGCCAAGAAGCCAGTTCTTAATAGCTTCAATTAAAAACAATAAATGCACAACTGTAGTGACTGTCAGCAAAGTGTAATGATTTCCTCCCTGCTCCCCTTCTAGTCCTAGCTCTAATTTTAGACCACAGAAGGAGGAAGCACTACAAAGGTGGCAAAAAGCCTTCAGTGACAAAATCTCAGCAGGTTTACAAGCAGCTGTGGCAGCTTATCAGCATCGTACCGAGTGTTTGCTATCGCTTTCTGTGCCAGGTCTGATCACTCACCGTTCAGGCAGGTTACAAAGTCGTGTATCAGCCATGTACAAATTCACTTTGCTGAGAAAGAGCCACTCCATCCATGCTCTGGCTTGGCAGTTGTTTTATAGATGCAAGTGCTCACTGCTGTGCTTGCTCCTGCCCAAGCCTTGACTGCCCTGCTTGGGGACACTTGGGGCCTCAAGTGGCATCAGGTGAAATGGAAATGCAGTGACTTTGACGATGACAGCAGAGGTACACTGCCATTCCACACAATGAGACAGCAGAATGGAGCCCTCTGCACTCCCACACTATTAAACTGTTCTGAGGATGGGCAAGTTTGATGTCCAGCAAGTAATTCCAAATGACGCGGCTCCGTGGGACTGCTCGAGTTCTCCTGAGGAAGCCAGAAATGCTCCCCTGCACAGCTCCTTCATCCCAATAACATGCTGCTTTCCTACTCAGGCTTTTCCCCCACTGTTCAAATTAAAGTTTGTTTAGAAGCTGATGCCTGCTTAAAGTCTGCACAATAACGACATGAACTACTCCACGGCGGAAATGGGCACCGGGCACATAGCTGGGTTTCTCTTCTAAAAGGGATCCCAAAGATCTAGAAGTTCCTTTGTTTGCATACTCTTTAAGCAGCACACATGGGAGATCTGGACAAAACTAGACTGGCTTTATGGGGCTGGGTTTACCCACTAATCCCTGAGTCCCTTTCATGTTCAGCTGCAGCTCACATCTAATCCTCAGAGTGCTGTTCAGAGTCTTTCGTAACAATTTCATCCCCTTCTGTGCCTGTGGCTGCACATCAGCAATGGGCAGAGTTACACACATGTAAAGAAGAGATCCATTTGTATGCACAGCTCGTTCCCACCTCAGTGTCCTGCTTTTCTGGATGAAAGCCTAAATGAAGGCAGCGTGCTCCTGTCCTACCAGTGTTGCAGTGAACAGTGCTGCCCTCAAGGATTCCATACAAAATCCCTGGGTCATGAATTTTTTTTTTCCTTTTAAACGATATTTCAACTTCATTAAAATACATTATAATTGGTCCCTCACCTGCTCACCTAAAGCTTTGCCTTAAACTGACTTTCAAGCTATTTTGTTTGATCTCTGACTAGAAGTAATTCAGAGCTAAACAAGGTTCAGTGTGTTGCTGAAGCCAGTTAAATTGATTTTTTTTTTTGGCTATAATGAATGTCTTTTAAGTTCTTTCTTTAATAAATATGTCTTCATATATATGGTATCACCTGCTTCCATATGCATCCGCTGGGTCTTATGGGTAACTAAACAAGGCTATAGTCAGTTTTTAAAGATGCTTTTTCCTCACCTGGGAAGAATTCCTTTTAAACTTACTTCCTCTGCAAAAGTTTTGAAGCAAAAGCACGCTCTTTCCATGGTACATTGTTTTTATCAGTATAAACGTTCAAAAAGAGGGTAGAGAATGTTAATTCCCATCCCATCTGACAAAGCCTTCAAGGGATATGTGGCAATGTCCTCATCCAGATGACGGTCACTGGCAGTGACCAAGGCCAGGGCACTCCTAACAACCCCTTACAGGAAGCAAAATCTTAACTGTATTAAGAGGTAACCACTTATTCTCCTGACTTTTCGAGAATCCATTTTTTGCACTGATCCACAGGAATCATTATTGAAGAAGACATCCCAGTGCCAGTCACAAGATCCACTGCTATAAATTTTATGTGATCCCAATTCAGATGAAGCAACATTGTTATTTTAAGGAATCATATTGAACAAGCTGCAAAAGCAACGGGCATTTCACTGTGCAGCAATTATGTAGCATTTAATTACTCAAACAAAGAACCACTGGAGGAATAAATGTATTAAATACAAGCCTTTGCTTTTCCCTGCTTTTGCTTTCCCAGATTTAATTCAGAACTGCCCCTTAGCAGTGAATTCTTCTTAGATGCACTCAGAGCTATGTCACAGCACAAGTCACTATTCCCAAAAGGCTTGCTCTTGGGAAATGTTATCCCTGTTAAATCTTCAGCTGCACTTCCATAAACAAGCTGCCTTCAAACCTCTGTCCTGAGAGGCAATACAGATTGGAGGGAAATACAAAGGAAACAATTTTCAGTGACATCTACACCCTTGACACGTAACCGTGACCTCAACAAAACCACTTGCTCTGTCATTTGTTTCCTTGTCTCTAAAATGAAAGTAATACTAACCTATTCCAACAAGGTTTCTGTGAACATTAATTAGTAAGCATCATTATAACACTCTGCAGTTAACACATGCTCTGATTTACAAGTACTATTTTAAAAAAGTATCTTCTGTTGTTCTTACTCTGGCAAGAGGAAAATTAGTACGGCACACCAGCTTAAATTATGACAAGATGTGGGGAATATATGAAGTGGTTTTGAGAACCATAATAAAATTAACAGACCACAATGCTCATAAGAAAAAATACTCCATGATTATTATATCTCTAATATTATACATTCGTTGCCTAACAGGCTGGAAGAACCCTTGGGAAGTTACCTGGTCCAATTCCCTTTCTCAAATCAAGGCCAACTCCTAAATTACATCCAGCTCCTGAGGTCCTTTCCAACCCCAGTTACTCTGATTACACATGGAGCAGGCCATCCACATCAGTACCAGTTCTGGCAATCACTTATATCTGCAGCTTGCCTGTTTTGCCACTGGACTCTAAGCCCCTTCATGTTCCCATCCTTCACATGGAATTTCCCCTTCTGCTCTCCTGGCAGCACCCTTCTGGCTCTCCTAGTTTAATTCACTGCCAAATTTCCTTGTAAACTCCTTGGGTCATGAGAACTTCAAGGAGAAAAAGCAAATTATGTGTTGGATTGTCTCAACCATCACTCCATCAAGTAAGGGAATGGTAACTGTGCCCTCGCTCTCCTCCCTGGGGACACCAGGGAAGGGCAGGGGCCACCCCTGCCTGGGGCCAGTGCCAGGGAAGGGATGCAAAGCAGGGCTGGGGAAGTGGAAAGGGCCTCACCACCATCCACTGTCCATGGCAACTGGTTGGGAGCACTGGGAAGACTGAGCTGCTGCTCAGAAGGAAATGAAGCGACTCATCTGTCTGGTTAAAGGGAAGCAGAACAGTTTATCTGGCACCACAGATCTATTCAACATCTTTCATCTTATGCACTGACAGCTTCCACTGGCTGCCTAACATTTATCAGCTCTAAAAGTTACTCAGGAAAGAAGGAAAAACTGCATCTCATCTGCTGAATGACACCCAGACAGAAGCACTGCCAGGGAAAATGCACGACAGTGTTCTCATCCTCGTCATCTGTTTAGGATTAATCACCAATTCATTCTCATGTAGAGTGTCCAAGAAAACCCGTATCATTAGGCAAATAAACTGATAACAATGTTTTCTGCAAGCACCCAATAAAACTTATTTAACAGATATACTTATTCAATTACTTATTAAAAAACTGTTGAATGGGGAGAATTTAAGCAAGTCCTTTAAGCAAACCCCACAAAAGGAACGTGGACTGACAGTGTCTGCAAGTGCCCTGATCTTGGATGAAGAGAGCAACCCAGAAGAGAGGGCACAAGCTTCTCTGAACCATTTTGCTACATATATGTCAAGCACAGAAGAATAAAAAACCCTACGGCCTAAAAATGAAACCCCAAACACAAAACTACCTGCAATAGGTATCAAAGCCTAGTTACAAACTTGTCCCAAATTTAGTTACTAGACAGAAATACCTTGCTGTTAGAAATAAAATCACTGATTCACATAGTGAAATCTCCCACAGCCATCTTGTAATTCGTAGTATTAACAATACTCTCAAAAAAGTAGTTGCTTCTGCTTTAAATTCAGAAGGGCCTGGAAAACTTCCAAATTACAGTTTTTAAAGAAAATTAATGAACTTATTTCCTGCTACAAGCACATGAACATTTATAGACATCAACAGAATCCCTGCCTGCTTCTCTCCTACCAGCACAGTCGGTTGCTCAAAATCACAGCAGTTTCCACTCCCATCTGAAGGTGTGACAACCCTGGGGAGTATTTAGAAGTGAAAACTGCCTATTTGCTCTCTCCAAATCAATGATGAGTCTCCCCAAGGGCTTTTGGCTCCATCTCTTCTCCCTACAACTGAGAGGAGGACAGGGATATCACCCCTGCTCTGCCTCCCAGTTCTCCCCTCCAGTGCTCAGCCTCACCCAACCAGTGCTGCCAGGTCTGCTCTGTTCTCCCTTGTATAGAGCAGCTGCATGAGGGCTCAGAACTGGACTCCTACAAAAAGTTCTCACTAAGAACAAAGTGTTGCAACTTCAGTCACATTAAACAACCTCAGGATCATCTATTTGACTCTTCCTGACCTTGCCAAACATGGCACGTCCAGCAGAGCTGTGGTCCAATCACATGGATGCCAAAGTTCTGGGTTTTGGGCTTCTGATAGAGAAGGAATTCGTCCTTACTTTTAGTAAATCACTGAAGCATAAGCACCTCTGCTGCTCAATGATTCCAAAAATGGCCCTTAAAGAGGCTCCATCAGAGCATCTGTGGCATGTGACATTCACACACGGCCTAGGAACCAAGAAGACTGAACCACAGTCTAACGCAGCTGAACCTGGTATTTTGTTTTACTTCATCTGTTACATTACCTGAATTTCATGGAGTTAGTCTTTGAAGCTGATTTTTCACTGCTTTCTGCCTTCAGCTTTGCTACATATTTTCTTGAGCAGTATCAACTCAAATTCAGGAAATATTGGCCTGCACATGGATTACATAAAGGCACAAACGGGACATGCTACATGTGGTCATTTATGACCAAGTCTTCCACGGCAGGGGAACATCCTCAGAGGACAATTCTCAATGCTGACAGTGCTTCACAATGCTCTGTGGAACACTAACACAGGCCAACTCTTCCCCCAGAACTCCTCAATCCTTTCAGTGCTCCAGGCAATGTGAGCTGACCATGGCTCCCCTCAGTAACAGCTTGTAGATGCTGAAAAGCTTTGGTAGAGAAATTTTTCAGCTTTCTGCAGCGTTCTGTGAGAGCTCTGTGGTTCTCATGAAAGCCGTGATAAACACTGCTATGGGCTCTTTGTAAACTGAGTTTTATCTGTGCACATGGGATCTGTTTTTCAGAGTTGTTACGGTACACAGTGAAATAACATTTTGGAGTAGGTGTTGTGAGCTTTGGCCAATGGGACAGGAGGTGGCTGGTCCAAGATCCAATGACCTCCTGTCACCTTTGGGAACCAAATTATATAAACCCAATTATAATTAATTAAATAACTACTTTCTTCCTGAACTTGGATCGTGTTGTTACTCGCCGTTCTCGGTACTTAACAGCGACAACAGCTGCCTCAACAAGGCAGTGAATTTATCACAAGTCACTCACAGAAACACCATGTTAGGTGCAGGTCTGACCTGCACTCCCAGGTACCTATTGCTTTATGGCCCAGTTAAAATAGTGTTTCATTAATGCCATCATCAACCTGTCATCAAACACCATTAGAATATAAAACCTGCCTGGGAGAGAATAAGTTACTCTTCCACAGATAACAAAACAAAAAGCAAGTTCTACAGAGAAATAAGGAGCTATTTTCTGTGTCTTTTTGACACGACTGCAACAGGTCATCCTTTTCCTACCACTTCTCTGTGCACTCACTTCACCAGTCCCTGGCACAATTTGTGATGAGTATTGCAAATCAGTAAGAATTGCTGTCCTTTGCATGGCTGGTGCTTACTGCAGCTGCTAATGCTGGCTCCACTTGTTCCTCAGCAGGACTGACAGCTACTTCTATGGATTTTTTAAAAAATATTCCCAGCTTTCAGCTGATACTGATTTAACTTCAAGGTGTGCTCCAGTTTTTACTGATTGGAGCAAAACTGAAGCTAGGATTGGCAGAAGATTATCACGATCTAGACTGAATCTGGATGATGTGGATTGAATACAAAGAAAGATAAGACTGTCTATATGAGGGGAACTTCCCAAATATCTTCTACCTTCAAATCAAATATTTTACACTTCCAGAAACACACACTTCTGACAGCTGTGAGAATATGTTAATAATCTGATATTAAAGGAAGAGTCACATTTCAGACTCCAATGTACAAAATTCATTTTGCACCCCAGATTATTTTCTTCCAGAAAATAAACAGAAGTGATTGCGACCTTTCCTTCTGCCTTTGTATAATAAATGACTTGGATGAAGAACAAATTCCCTTGTGAGCTGAAAATAAGTGCAGCAAAGCTGACCTTCAAACCAAGAAATGCACGTGCAAATAAGGAACACAGAACCAGTACTGAGATTTCATTCCAACAGCAGAGTTTCATCTACACTTTATGATCAAGTGAAGTCTGTGACCTAATATTGCCAGACCCCAAATTCCCACAAGACTCTGCCAAATGATGAAATTTTAAATATGAAATTTAAAAATATGAAACTTTAAACACTGACAAGTTTAGCAGCAGCAGAAAATACACCAATTTTGTGACTGAAAAAGGAAAGCCTTGATGCTTGCCATTTATTCTTAATCCTCCTGTATGTATGTCTTGCAGATTACTAAAACATGTCTCAGACCAGCAAAAAGAGTTAATGTTGAAAGGGCTTCGTTTTGAAGGACCTCATTCAAAATGTTGCTCTGTTTCTTACAGTCTCTCAGAGCCAACCCTGGTGCAAGGGGTGGAAAAAAATCCAAGTATGAGGATTTTGGAAACAGAATTTCCATATCTATTTAAAAGGAATAGACTTTAGATCTGTTTCTTTGTCACAAAAAAAATGTTTTCTTTTCAAAGTCGTATTTCCCTTGGCACTAAGAATTCTCCTCCTCATGGTACAGTGAGTTTCTTGTGGCAGACAAGAGGTCCTGACTGAAGTCAAAAAACACGTATTCACTTCTGAAGCCCATCAGGGCACAAGAAAGATGTGTTCCTTCATGCCACGTTTGGTTATGAATTAGCCAAAAGTCTGTACACTTGAACTGGTGCTGACTTGTTCATTTTTGTTAAAAAGAAAATAATCTCAAGAGCCCCAAGGTTAATAAATTATAATTCCTTCTTAAAGCTAATGTTTGCTAACAACCAAACTAGGGGATGTTAAAGATCATCCTACAAATTAGAGAGATTTCAGTCAAATATGTGAGAGTCAGGACTTACAGACTTCTTAGGTAATCTGCAAGTGATATACACTGAGGGAAGTGATAAGCAATCTAATTTAGGCTCCACTCCTAGCAGAACAGTTCTCGCTGTCCCCAGCTGCCTGGCTGACACTGATCCTTACCAGTACAGTGCTGCAAATGCATATGCAGCAGCAGTGGGACCTGCCCAGGCAGCACTTCCAAACACAGGACATCCCACAATGTTTTATTTTTAATTGCTTTTTCTTGTATTTCCAATTACGCCTTTTCTGCTCTGCTGCATCACTTAACAATGCCTTTCTGCTCCCCACTGACACTTGAACAAATTGCTGCTCACGGAAAAAGAAACCTGCTCATTTTGGCACACAGTATCAGGTCCCCAAAATGCAGGCTAAGTGTGAGACAACAAGAAGTGCCAGGTTTCAGGACTGCAGTGGCATTAGCAATATAGAAAAGTAAATTAGCTGTCAAGCACAAAAACTGAACCAGTGATTATGACAGTCATCCTATAAAAGCCTGGAGCCCCTAAATGAGAAGCATGAATGCTCATCAACATGTGGTTTTAAAAGTTGAGCTGGAGTGGCAAGAGAAGCACAAAGGATCAAAACAAGCGTCAAACAAAACAAACTAAAGCCAAAAAGACAGAAGGAGAGAAAAAACACTGCAGAGGAACATTATGAACATGAAAAATACATCAACTTGTACCAGCGACAGAAAACAGCCTGGGGTCATTCTTTCACAAAACACATTTTATCAGCAAGAGGAAAAACAAGTGCAAATGCCTTCACATTGTGCTTCACCTCTCAAGCTTTTCTCCTTTGCTCACAGGACATCAGTGGTGATTGTGCACCAGAGGTTGTGACACAATCGCAGGACCCCTGACAACTGTGCTAACACAGAGTTGTGTTACAAAAGCCTAACTGGCATTAAGATTAATTTTCTCTTGTGTCCATGAAGCACATTTGTGCTATCTCCTAGGAGCTGTGCATTGTTTTGTTTCAGAAGGTGTGTCCTGTGGCACACGCTGCCCATAAAACCCCCTGGGCAAAGGGAACAGCCAGAAAAAAAATACTGTATTTCATCAGCTTCCCCTTCTTCCCCCAAAACGACATCAGGAGCAAAGATCTTGCAGCAGAAAACCTGAAAATTAATAGGTGGGGCTGAATGGAAGCAATTTCACAGTTACAGATTTTAGGAAAGTAAGTCAGGGGCATGTTGCACACTTGCGGCCAGGCTGAGTGCCCCTACACTGAGGAGACAGCTCTCCTCACATACCTAGAATTCAGCTGTGATTTCTACGGCTATAAAAACCCGGTAATCTTAGAATTGCATCTGGAAACGAACGAGTTTAATCTGTTCCCTTCCAAAATACTGGCGGCAGCATTTTGCAAAAAATGATGCTTTCAGTTTAGAGTTTATTTCCAGTCATAAAAGACAAAATAACCAAACACACAATTCTTGAATAGCAAACCCAGAATGCAGGTAATCTCAGAGTTTATCTAAACCAGCATCACTGCACATGAGTGAATCATCATGACCCAGAAGTCAAAAAATTCCCATCCCAATTTGCAGGCAGCAGTAGTCTGAAGTCAGTTCTGCTTGGGGTAACGCCTGGCAGCAGGCAATTACTAAGGCTCTTTAAATTAGTAAATTCCCATCTTTTCTGTCTTGAAAAAAAAAAGATAGAACACAGTAGGAATATAAAGTTGTCCTTTTGTGTTTTTTTTTTTTTTTTTCCTGCAGCAGTGTGGCTGATCTTGCATTATAAAACTAACACTGCTGGAAGCTCAGCACTCACCTGCCAGACAGATGAGCTGAGGCTGAGCTCCTCTCTAGGCAGCCCCAGAGTAATTCTAGTTTCAAATTATCCACATATCAGAAAATTCTCCAACCAAGCCTTAAAGGTTTTTTATTTATTTATAACTGACAGCCATCAGAAGGTTCATCCCTGTCAGGCCTCCTGGAAGCAGGGATGGACTCATTCCCAAGTAATCATGGTTGTCATGTTCTAGCAGGTCAGCAGAGCTGTGGCAATCAATCACCTTCACACCCAGCCCTCAGCCATTACAGGGTACTAAGCCCCACCTTTGAGCAGCAAAGGAATTTCAGGCCAGTCTAAAATAAATTGCTTTAATTTGGATTTGCTGCAGTCACAGCTGGCTCTGCTCTTGCAAGCTGTCAGAACTGGCCACCTCTTCTAAGCCCTACTGCTTTCAAGGAAGTCACTTCTTGTGGCTTAACACCAGCTATTGCAAACTGTGGCTAAATTTTAACCTGTTTTAATCCTTACTTTTTATGTCATCAATCTGAACGCAGAGTGCTACATTACCCCACGTTATTCCTGCTGACACAAAACACAGTCCCACACCACCTGCCAGCCCATCCAGTCAATAAATGGCACAACCTGCACAGCTGCCTGCAGCCAACCTGGGCTCGTACCTGCTCGGGGCTCCACTGTCTTGTTGGAATCTGCATCCATGAACACGAACCGGCCACCCCCAAAGTCTTTGGAGTAGTCAGAGAGATAGAGCAGAGAAGTGTAGTCAAAAGAGCCATAAGTCACCTGTGGGGAAAGCCAAAATTACCCAAAAATTACCAAATTCTTCATCTTATCTCTGCAGAATTGAGCAGATAGAGCTGGTGGGTTTTTCTAATTTTCAGTTTCTCACATGTTTAATAAAGGGGTCTTTGAAAACCAAGAATACTATTTTCTAGAAATTATATATGTTTATTCGTCTATTCTCTTGTGTTTACACACAGATACAAGACCAGCACGTTATGTTTATTATTTCTGTTACAGTTTCCATAATTAGAGAGGTGCTCCTATACACTTCTATCACCCAAGAGCAAAAAACAACGTAGTGTCAGAAGTGCATTGCATCAAAAAGACAGGACTTACACTACTCCAAGATAAAATATCACCAGGACGTTAATAAGCAAAATGGAATCCCTTGACTAATGATTTCCACCCATTATCTAATCTTGGTTATAAGGTTTCTGGATACCTCACTTGTATTCTTTCACGAGCTACCAAACAGGAGATTCATGGTAACAGTAAATCAGAACTTCCAAGTAAACACATATTTGTTGGAGGAGCTTCTACTCTTCTCCATACAGGTTTTGTTTAAAACTCTTCAGACTGGACTTTGGAAGTCTCTGCTTCTTCTCAGCCCACAAACACCCCACTTTTAAGTATAACAAGGTGATTTTTCTTTCCTTTTAAAGCATTATTTTTGGTCGATATGTACCATATCGAAGTTGGAGAAAAGAAATACTATCTACTAATGCTCAGAGTGAAATTATCTAAATATTTAACACTGAGTTTAGGTGATTCTGGAAATATTTCCTTTCATATCTACACGCCACCAGCAATTAAAAAAATACTTGAAATCAATGCCTGTATTCTCCAATTTCTTTGTGTATCACAACTCAAAAGTTGAGCATGACACTGTCAAACAGTGAAATGTGCAGCACAGCAGTACTGCATAAATACCCAGCATTTGCAGAGTGTTTTGACTGACCTGGTGACTACTAGAGGTAGGTGCTACTTCCAAACTTAGAAGTTTTCTAAATATTTTCAGTTTCAAGTTATACTCATTAGTGCCAGTTAAATTTTGGCTGAAGAGCAGTTGTACACATTTTCCTGTAAGGGCAGTGACCAAAGAGAACATAACAGCAGATGGAACAGGAAGACATTTTCATTCTTACTCATGTTATTATTTTGACCATAAGGGCTTAAAGGAAAAAAGCCAGATCTGGCGATATGCTGCCCTACACGGTCTGAATCACAAAAATGAGAGGAATATTACAGTGATCCCCTTCTCCCTGTGTTTTCCCAAACCTTGGTAGCAATACAAGGCAGTACATGGGAATTAATGAGCAGGTGCTAGTGCAACACCTCAAACCACCCATTCGACAGCCCTTCTCGTGCAAATCAGCTTTGCAAAGCTACTTTGCACCTCACTGATCTGGTGATAAAAACTTCCAGTCGATTTAAGGAAGTCTCCAGCCAGTGAAGGCATGAGCACAGTGAAGAAGTTCATTCAACTCATACTTGCAAGTTTAATGCATTAGAATTGTTTTTATCAACTCTTCGGTGGAGCAGCAATCTTTGCTCCCTCAGGCCACCCTCCCTCCTCTCCAAGGTGGCTTTACCAATTCAAAACTTCTAAGAGCTGACTACAAACCATTTTAGCCTAACCAAACACACTTGATTTCTGTAGATGACTAATTTGGGGAATGAAACGTGCAAGGGAAAATGGCTTTTCTATTCCTGTCCTTATTCATTACTCACTCTCAGAAGCAGCCAGGCCTGAGAAATGCAACACTATGGAAAGGAGGCACTAAATTATAATACTCAGTTGTTCAAAATGCTAGAAGTTCCGCCATGTGTATCAAATATATTTGTTACCCTGGCCATGATTTCCAGTACCAGACAGATTAATAATTGAACCAAAAGTTCAAACTATGTGAGAAAAGCTGTCATTAAAAGCAGGTGATAAGCCATGCGCAGCCACACAACTGCAAATCAAATTTCTACAGCTCCTTGTAAACAACTTGAGAAAAAATGCAGATATTTCCATTCAGCCTGCTATGTCATATGGTTAGTGTGCTCTTTTTGAACACTCTTTATCCAAAAAGTCAAACACTGATAATATTTAATGGTAGATGCTCATAATGGTGTTTATATGAAACTTCTTTACAGGCTATTATTATAAACACAACTAATTGCCAGAATTAGCCAGCCCCATTTTGTGGTGGGTTTTTTTGAGGGACACATTTCTATGCAACTAAACACTTGTAGGACCATGCAAGATGTCTGCAGGTACTGAGGATATTTAGGACAGCATCCTCTGCTTTCCAGTGCAGAAAAAAATTCACTTTCCAATCAGCATTGGTCTAGCATGCAGAAAAAGTGTCAAAACTGCCCTTTTCCTGTAAGCCTTCACCTAATTCTGTGTCGATAACCACCAGAACAGCCTTGATGGCTACTCCCAGTGTTCTATTTATTGGCAGTATCTATTTAGCAGACAATGCAAGAGCAAAGAGCACCTCTCTGGATTACAAGGTGAGTTGAGGTGATGGGTTTGAGCAGACATGAGAATCAACCTCCTCAATTTTCAGAGATATTGCTGTCCCAGGGCAGAAATAGGATCTTTTGAAGTGTTTTATTAAATGTAGGGGAAGAAAAGAAGAGTCTGCCAGAAGAGACAGCAGCTGCTCTCAGTGACAGACTCAGCAGCCAGAGAGGGCTGCAGATACAGGGAAGGGCTGGGGAGATGGAGAGCACATTGCAGGTAAGGAGACTTCAAGGTTTGGCTTGTTCAGCTCAGAGAAACAAAGGCCAAAAAGGGACATGATTCCCACCCGTAAATACACAGGGGTGGAAGGAGGGACAAAAATAGCTATAAACTCATCAGGGACATGTTTAGGCTGGAAAAAAAAAAAAACAAACAGAAAAAAACCCAAGCAATTTTGGGCAAACATGCACTGAAGTGCTGGAATAGCTCTGATAGAAGAAATTCAAGGAGAACAAACCCCAAACCATCTTATGGCAGAGCCTGACAGTTCTGTGAAGGATGACAGGATCCTTGCCCAGGCAGGGGACTGCACAAATCTGCAAGTCCCACACTGCCTCTACCAGAGAATGTTGCAAGACTGTACTGCTGACAGTGTGAAGTGTGCAAGTCCATTATAAATCAGATATTTGACATTTGGAAGCCTCAGTTCCGAACAAATTTCATCCAAGACGAAACTCCACATCTTAAACCAACACTCTCTTTATTTGATTTAGATGCTTATAAATTCAACAAGATTAAATGAGTCATTCGGGTGATTTCAGGGTTTCCATTCCTACGTAACTAAAAACCAAGTAAACTTTAGGGGGAAAAAAACAAAGCCTCAGATAGACACAATAAATCTGTACTACTCCATTATGCAGTTAAAAACCTTCAGGGAGATTCAGATTGAGAAACATAATTGCAGGAGACTCAGCAACAGAAAAAAGGCAAGAGAGGTTTCAATGTGTTCCAAGAAGCCACAAGAAGCCAAGAAGTCTTTTTAACAACAATGTCACTCTGAAGCAGAAAATACAGTGAACTCCTTTTTCTCAGGCTTCATTTTCTTTTGGAAAAAGGCAAGGAAAAAATCCTGATGTCTTCTAGGAGTAACCTTCACTGTTAAATTATGCAGAAATACCTACAGTGACTTGTTCTGTTCCAAGGGGAAAGCATAAATAATGATCCTACACAAAAGCATCCAACAAACTGGCAAGTTTTATTGATCTTTCTTCAACTTCCCAGTATTCACACTTGCTTTGGAGGCCACATAAGAACACTACTGCTCTTTTCTGGGAAGCACTTCCTACCTCAGATCAATAGAAATATACTTTTTTCCTTGCTTTCAACTGCAGTCTGGAAGTGGAAAAGTTTGCTGGAAGAAGCGAAATACGAACCAGGCTGACTGCACTGAAGGCAACCTGTGAAGCTGCACATCTTCATCCTATTTAGACTCTGCTCAAACTATTTATGATTATGAACAAGGTGTCTGGTAACTGCCACAACTGGGCTAATTCTCTTCACAGACTCAGAATTATTTAGGTTGTGTAAAAGACCTCCAAGATCACGGAGTCCAAGCACTGTCATAAATCAGACAACCCAATTATTCAGGATAGACACTACTAAGGTCTAGATTATGCATTTCAAGTCCAAGAGAGCACTTTTACTGCCTGTTTTGTTTTTTGAAGCTGGAGACGGGTTAGAAAAAGCCAAGGCAAATCATTTGATGTATCTGCTCCCTGAGCAGACAGCCTGCAAGATAAATAAAACATGGACAAGAGAGAAGGATAAAAACAGGAAAACATTCAGCCTGCTGTCCATCATATTCAGGCACTCTCAGGATGACAGGACAGAAAAGCAGCTTCCACAAATTCTCTTCATGGAAACCTATTTGCATGTAAATGACAAAATAACTTCTACATTCCAGGAGATATTTAGGTGGAAACATTTAATTGTGAAGTTATCCAACCGCCTTATTCATTTCCCAATGCAAAACACATGCAGAAAAGAATAAAGAGAATGCTGGCGAGCAGTGCTCATGGCAGACACAAATCTCATTACAGCAATAAATCAGAGTCTGAAATTCTAAAATATGCTTTTTTTGGGGCTGAAATAAAAGAGTGGAGAAAACAGGCATCAGCTCTTGAAATATACTGCTTTTCCCACCCTTGTGGCAATCAAATCTGATTCTCTGAAACGGTGGAAAAACTGTAAGGAACTGATGAATTTACTGCACTTCACACAGCCAGAATCACCAGTTTGCTTTTTCCCAAGGGTCTCTTGGAAGGGAGCATCACATGATGGAATTTCTGTGAATCCCACCAGCACAATTTGCTCCCTACAGCCATTTCCTACCAACACAAATCAAAACAATCTGGACCTCAAAATCACCCCCGATGCACAGCCACTCCTATTCACTGGTTACATCACAGCTTTTCAAATCAGAAGCATCCAAAACCTGGCAGATTCGACCCTGCAGGACTTTCTGCTTTCAAACATAAGCTGTGTCATCACTACCACCACATTTTCTAAGTTTAACCTGCTTCTGCCCACATGACAAGGACACAGGAACTCATACCGATGCTGTGACCAACAACAGACATTGTCCTTCCCTCAAACTGGCTTTTTGCAGGAAATACTTTAAGGCAAGGAATATTTCTGTTTGATTTTTCCATATCTCAGGTCATAGACTTCAAGGTACACTGCCCACTTACAGACTGGAGCCCTGAGGAATAACCTGGATTTTGCTGGGATTATTTTATTTGGTTTCCTCTTGGTAATCCATGACTCCAGAGTGACTCATTTATAAATCCTGAAGGCATGAAATGTGGGTATTGTGGTATGGAGGGTTTTTTTTCCTTGTTTGGGTTTTTTTTGTGTGTTGTGGGGTTTTTTTTCTTTCATTCTTCCATTGTTTGCATTCTGCTGTACTGCACAGAACGTTTGAACTCAGTGAAATTCAGAAATAAACTCATTTAAGTCCATTGAGAAATGCAAAGTATTAAGCTATAAGCCCTCAGATAAGACTGTGCAGTTGAAAGGATGTCACAATACTTCCATTCTAAAAGGACCAGAACACCAAGTTATTGAAAGAGGGTACCAGGTACCACATCCCCATTGAAACACACACAGTAAAAAAGCCTCAGTTCACATATAGCTCAAATACAAATATTAAGCCTTTATCAAGAGGCTCAGATCAATAACAACAGTGACCACCTGACCACTGTAAAACAGCTCCTGCTAGACCTGGCTGAAAGAGCAATTCAGGTCATTTTAATCAATGCTTCTGACAAAAGAGATTCCTCAGTAGTCATTCTCACAATTTATTAATTCCAGCAAAACTAAATTAGAGAAAATAAAATTAAATGGGATGGAAAGGCCTCTGTTTCTAAAACTCACTTATCTCCCATTAGGTTCATCCCCTGAAGCACCAGTTTTCAAACCAGTTTGATGGATTGTTTAATGCAAAATTATTTCAAGGTGATCTAATAATAATAACAGGAGATGTTTGCATCCCATCTCAGCCTCCTCCTCCTCACCTTGTCAACATGTGGGTGCCAGTACTCATCGTGTGTTGTCTTGGCTGCTGTGCTGTTCATTCTGGAGAAGAACGTTGGCTTAGTCAGGTACATGGCAGAAGAGCTGATACCAAACACCTGAGCAATCCTGTGCTGGATCCTCTGTCTCACATCCCTGCAAAGAACACACACAGAGCACAGTGCTCAGTCAGTGACACATAAATAAATAAGTAAATAAATAAATAGACCCTCTCAGTGGTTTTGTTTGGGGTTTGTTGCTTTGGGTTTTTTTAATTCTCAGAATATCAAAGAAAAGAAACTACGTCTCCTGCGGCCTAGGTTTTAAAATTTCTGTCTGTTTTCCTGAGTAATTCCACTCCTACCCCACTGTTTGTTAACTGCTGAAAACATTCAAGTCCTTCTCACAGATATTTTTAATCCAAAACAGGTAAAAGTAAAGTTGTACCTTCATAAAAGGCTTGCCCCTGAAGAACCTTTAACTACTTTTAAACCAATTGGTGAAGTCCCTGGCACCATGAAATTCAGGGTTCTTGGTCAACATATGTATTGGTATTATTACCAGACTTTTTTAAATGAATGCAGGATGTCTCTCACAATTACAGTGTACAAACAAGATAATCTGAGAAAACACATTCCTGAAGTTGTGCATGGAATTACATTCGTAGTTTTGTATCTTCCCTTACGTTTCTCCACTCGATAGTAATGAACCTCAACATAACTTTCAAGGAAGTTTTTCCCACGTATTTCTCTAGGGAACTTAAATGGTGACTAAAAAGAAATGACAGAACTAAAACAAGACCTGTGGCGTGTGTCTACAGGCTGTGAAAGTCATCTCTTAAAATCCACAAGTACTAAAAAATCCTAAATATTCATTCTGTTCACACCTAGTCCCTCATGAAAAACAGAAATAACACATACAGATTTGATTTTTTAACCTGTCTCACTTTACATTTTTAGGGGTCAATTCAAGCTATTTCACAAGTGACATATCAAAAGCATTCAATGAATTTAGAGGGATTTTCAGGGATTTACACGGCTGCATGAACTGAGGTTTCAAGTGGAGAGGTACACCATAGTGGTGGAGTTTGCAAAACTGACACCAGGAGAGAACCTACAGGTCCTTCCTCTCCATGCTGTGGGAGGCTGATCTTCCTGTCTGCTTTTTCCAAGGAGCAGGACTGCAAGAAAGGCTCCCAGAAAGCATTAAATGCAATTACCCATTTTGTGAATTGAGAGCAGGTAGCACTTTGAACAAGACAGCTCAAGAATTCATAGCCACAAACACCAAAGCAGCTGATTCCTTGGCCCTTGCATCAGCCAGATGGAATATATCTACTCCCAAGCAGTCAGGCCACAGTCTTGACATAACTAAGTCTCCAGCAGCTGTCCTGCTCTGTAAGGAGTCCTCCCTCGTCTTTCAGCCTGATTCATTTCCCAGTTTTAAAAGCTTTCTATTAAGGTTTGCTGTTGGGTGTTTATAAGGCTCCGTTAAAGCTTCACTCCTCTTTGAGACCGATGCAAAGCCCTCTCAATGTGCCAAATACAGCACACAGCTGGTTTGAAAAGTAGAGTAAGGTCACTTTTTAGCCTAGAAAATCTCTTCTGTAGAGCCTGTTTTCCGCTGGCCAGGCAATTTCAACATTTATCAGTATCATAACTGCAAGTTTTTCATTCCATTCCCTGCCCTGCTGTTCCAAACACAGCCTACTGGCAAAATACTTAAGGACAAACACATTGTACTTCATCTGTGAATCAAGTGACAAGATAAGCCAAATTTCAGCTTAGAAGGTGCTATCAAGAAAGGAATGAATGAGCCCAAAACTGGGAGAGCCACATTGTTCCCTCAGCCACTTCTCTATGTCCCAGAAGCAGTAGGAGCCTCAGGCTGGAGCCTGCCTTCCCTCACTGATCCTGGCCCACTGGCTCTTCAAAACTGTTGGGACAGCTCTGGTGTACTGTGGCTACAAAGAAAATACTTCTTTATGCTGGTGTGGAGGGGTTTTTTTGGTTATTAAACACAAAATTTGTTTTCATAAGCACAGCAACTCTTGTGTCACTCAGACTGCCGAGGTGTACCCTGGCTCTGAGCAGATGCACTAACAGAGCTCTGCAGTGGCAATAAATGCCCAGGTACAGCATCCAGCCAACAGCACTGATGCCTTATCAGGCCCCCTAGACACAGAGACTAGACAGAATAAGGGCATAAAGGTCGGTATTTATCTGAAAGGCCTTCAAAGGCACACCCTGGGGAGCCAGAGGCCACTGCCAGGATGGACCCCGAGATGGACGGCAGGGCACGAGTTCCTCACACTTTTATAGGTTTGGTTCATTTACATATCAGGGTTAATTCTCCAATTAAAGCTTCAGTTTAATGATGCAATTTCCCCAAGCTTGCCCCCCCTTTTAGAGTCTTTGGTTTACACACTTTGGGCCTAGGACGGTCTGGGTGTCCTTGGAGAGCAGGCCTGGAGAGGCTTTGTTATGTCTGCCCGGCATGAGAGAGCAGAAATGAACAGGCTACAAGAAACCTCAGAGCTACACACTTAGTACAGGACTTGAAAGATAAAAAAGTTAAAACCTAACGCATCAGCATCAGTAGCAAATTAATCCTCCCCCCACATCTGTCAGCAGCAGTCCTCGCCCATTTGCACTGAGTCACTGGAAAATATCAAAATGCCCACGCCAGACTCAGGGAAAGACAGACCAGAACACCCTGAAAGGAGCACGTGACCACCAGATTCTGTAAAACAGTTACTGTTCTGGAGTTAGGGTGATGAGGAAGACAAAGAAAGCCAATGAAGCAGCTGGAAGTCCAAGGAACACAAAACTTGAGAGGAAGGACGTTCACTAGCTTGCAAAGTAGCAGCAGCAGCACAGAGAGCTAAAAGTGCCATTGAGAAGTTTCTGTGAGACACAGGCTCTGCCAACAACAAAAAAATGCAGTTAGGAGCCACTGCAAAGTGTGATCCAATCACGGTGACAGGAACACTCAAAGCTCAATCCCACACAACCTCCTGATTATCCCACTTGTTAGCACTGTCCCAGGGAGCTGACAAAGCAAAGGTCTCCTGCAGTCAGAGAGCTTTAACAGCAATCACACACAGAATAGACACGGGGAGAAAGCAAATTAACAGCTCTTCCTCTGCTCCTCCTGTGTCTCTGCCTTCGTAAGTTGTAAGGCTTTGGGAATAAACCTTTGATTGTGCTGTTTTCTGCTCAAGTCACCCCATACAGCAAGCATCCTGATTAAAGGTCTCCCTTCTGAATAAACATTTCATTTATTATGTGAAGCAGGAGGGATTGCTGTAATGTGCTTGGCAGATGGTGGTTAAAATATCAACCTAGAAACCATAATTGATTCTGAAGAAACATAATTTTGACAGAGACAGTTTAGAAATCCTGGCTCAGGATGCCTACTCAGCTTCGTTATTGTTGCAATCAGTAATACTTAGACATGAATTAGATTCAGTTATTTCTCTCAAGAGTGTACTTTTGAAGTGACCTTGGTAGGTAAGGGAAAGTAACAAAGATAAAAGCTCCCCAAAATAGCATAAAATCATTCATTAAGGCCATAAAGTACTACAGTCCATGCTAAAGCACTGTCATTAACAGGAACAGAAGCATTTAATAATATATTTTGTATTAGCTTCATATCCAGCACGCTGAAATATCCCCTATACTGGCATGAAATCCCAATGGAATATTGACATTCCCTAGCAGCTGTCTCATCTCACAGCATAAATTTATAAAATTATTGAAAAATTGAATGCTTCTGTTCATGTGAAACAGAAATTATACATTTTCTTTATGCAAAGTTCAATAATAATCAAGGAATCATCTAATTTTTGCAATTTTGGCATCAGAAGTAAAAACATTTTTAAGAAGTTCATCTATAAAGACAATGGCATCTACAAACAGCTGTTAAACAGAAATAAGCTGAAAATGATTAGTACTTTAGGATTATATTAATTAATTACTATTTTAATAAAACTAATAAACCCATTTGGCTACTTGACATTCTTCCCACCACTAGAGGGAGGTCAGATCCCTTCACACAGGCAAGGAAAAAAAAAGACCAAACAAAAATTAAAACGTTCAGATCAGGGACATTTCAAATGACGAGAAACCAACTGAAATGCATAACTAAAGAATTATTGTGTCTAGTCAACAAAGAATGCTTGTTCCTAAACTTTGGCCACACACCTTCCCAGCCACATGGAACTCGTTAGGTTTGTTGTGTTTGTTAAGTGTATGAGCAGGGCTGCAGGAAAGCTGAGAGCATCAGATGCCAGAGCTGTTGCATTACAGAGCTATTTCATCCTCTGGCTGCTCCTCCAGCCAGAACATGAGTAATCTGAAGTCCTTCCACTTCCTGCTTTACCATTGTTAATGTTTTGCTACACTCTGCCTCAAAAAACCCCAAGTTCCTAATGCAGTTAACAGCCCAGAATTGTGTCCATCATCTCACACAACCCCTTGGATAATGTGTGAAAGAGGAGCTAATGATGAAGGATTTTCCATCCCAGCTCTTAAGGTCCAGCAGATCTCCCAGAGCTCAGATCAGCAGCTCTCCTTGCTGGCTGGGAGGGAAATGTGTGGTGCTGTCAGCACCCAGAGTACATTCACACCATAAAACTGCAGCTCAAAGCAGCTGATGTTATCAGTCACCAAAAAGTCCTTTTGCTTCTCTTCCTCAAGTCATCCCAATTCTCAGAGATTACTATTCTGAGCTGCAAAATCCAGTGTATGGATGCAAATCCCAACCTGCACTCTACAAAAACGCTCCAGAACATAAAAGTTCTGGTTTGTGGTTCATTCAGCAGTTACTGAAAATCTTTACCGGTATAAGGCAAAATCCTCTTCTGTGAAGATGTCTTGAATTTTGTCCCCAAAGTACCTGAAAAATGAAACACCAGTCTAAAAGAGGAGTTGCTAAATCAGACCGAGCAACACCAAGACACCTTCTCAGCCCCACCCCTGCTTTATCCACAATCAGAAAGTGAGACCACAACACAAAAAAAATCCTACAAAAGCTTTTGAGCATAATGTCCGAAAGCAATGCTAAAAGATCAAATGTTAAAAGGATTGAAATGCTGCAACTGGTAATGGAATTCCTCAGGCATTAAAAAAATCCCCTCCCACATCATGAAATAAGCACATGGATTCAAGTTGTTAAGGGTTCACGCTATTTGATTTCTTCCACTGCTGACGAACTAAACTATAACTGCGAAAAAATACTGATTTACTGGTGCAAGAACATAAAAATAAAAATAATGGCAGCTTTCAAAGTGCCCAGTTCAACAAAAGATCTGTTTTCATGCCAGGAAAGCTCTTTAACTGGTCATGGAAAGTGTGGTGAATCCAACCAACTTCCAGATTTTCTCATCACTAATCCCAGCCCGGGAGCTCGAGACACTGGAAGAGGCAGTGGGCAGGGAAGGGGTGGGATGACAGGAGGCAGGAAGCCACAACCCCATTTTACCTGTACAGATTAACAAAATGCTTCCCCAGGGAAAGAGCTCCAGAGTGCAAGTCCAAAATTGATGCCTGGAAAAGGAAACAAAGAAGGAAAAATGAGCATGAAAATGTTTTATCATTACTTAACTATGACCTTTAGTAACTGTCCCAAGTTGGCTCTCACTTTCCACAGCCTCCCAAGTAAAAATAGTTGTTTCCAGCCTTTGGGTTCACAATATAACATTTTATTTTACAGCTACAAACCTCCCTCAGATCCCTGCAGAGATGCAGAGATTATTGAGGTACTATTAAAAAAAAGCATAGGACTGCTGTTCCTGAGCTTCAAACCTGACAGGGAAATGCCACAGTCTCCTCCCACGGGCTCAGGGTGAAACACTGCTCCAGCATCCCTTCCTGAAGGCATTTCCCTTCCACAAAAAGATGACTCATTTTCCAATATTTGTGAAGTGCTCAAGTAGCAGCACTAATGTTTACCTTGCCCTGCATCTGTTATTAAAACTTCTCCTTCACCATGAGTTCCTGTACACTTCTCATATATAATACAGACGTTAAAAAGTCTCTTTAAAAGAACAATTAGAATTCTAAGGTTTACTAGAGCCAAACTTTCTTTTCCTCATTTTCTAAGATGCTGTAAAAGAAAACCACACAGTGAAAAGCTTTCACATATGAAAATTCAATCCATTTCTTCATCCAATTCAAGCCAAACTCTTCTGCTGAGCTCCCAACAAGCTGCAAAGACTAAAATTCAGATTTGCCAGGACAGAGAGCTACCTCTCAGGACTCTAAAGTGTTTCTCTAAACTGAATAAAGTCCCCTTTTGTACGTCCCCTGCTGTCCACAAAATATATGTTTGTTTTGCATCAGTACAAAAGTATTCAAAAATATAACTAATAGAAGTCTTTTTGTCTTTTACACTGGAAATATCAAATAGCAACAGTTAGTTAACCTGACTGGCACTGAAGTAGTGACATCTCTGATGTATAGTATCTGGGCACTCATCTTGGAATCTGGCATTGTTTTGATGCACCACAGACCATTCACATTATTCTAACAAAACCCCAGCAGTAATTAACACTGGTGACAGAGGAACACACTCGTAACAGTCCCTCAGAAAACCTCTGCAGCCTCAATTGCTCTGAGCTCCAGAGCTGAATCAGGGGAACCCCAGTAACATCTGTTATTACAGGAGATAATAACAACCTTTTTTTAAATAAACCTACTCAAATAACCTAAGAAAAAATCCATAAACGAATAAGTTATTCAAGTGGACACAGCATGAGCTTTTCAGTTCTGTCCTTCCCACTGTTCTCCAAAAGCTTCAGAGGACTGCTAAGAAAACAAGTAATCTCACACTCATGCAAGAGAACCTCTTGTATTAAGCTTTACTCAAGCTTCAGAAGCAAAATACTTACATTTACTGGATTCTGGTTCTGTACAAAAATCTAACCCACAACTAGAAGTAAAGCTGCTCCTGTGTAGCTTCAAAAATATGTTTGTGACCATATGAAAGTAGATTATAAGAAGTAGCACAACACAGCTGAGAAGATGAATTTAATTTAAAAACAAATTGCCTTTCTAACTCTTTCCACATGCTTCTCAAACTTAGACACTTCTTCTCATTCCCCAAGCTCCAGATGATTACAGTTAGGAAGAGCCAAAGTAACAAAATGGATCAATAAAAGACACTCCCAAGAACTGTAATTATTCATAGCTGAGAAGGCAATAGCTACAGTACAAAGCCTAGAAAAGCCAGATAAAGACTGAAGAGGGAATCTGAAAAAGAAAGAACATTCTCCAGGGTTGATTCAGACAGGGGAAAACAGCTGAATGCCAAGACAGGGACTTGCCTACACATGAGCACAGAGCTCTTTGTTTAACAGCTACCTGGGAAAGAAACCCGAACACATTTATTTTCACCTCCATCATTTCAGAATATTAAACATTTTCAGCATCATTTCTGACACTGAGAATAAATCTTGGTTACTTCAAGTCCCCCTCTCTGATCAAGGGCCAGCGTGCAGTTTAGGACAGTGTTCCCAAGCTGAAAGGTCTGCAAAGTTTGTCTAAAGACGGCAAACACACACCCACACTCCTATTTCTGACAGACTGTTTGACAGAACTATCCCCATATCTTGGTTTACAGAACTCTCTGTAGAAGTGAAACAGAACTTCCTTAAAAAAATAAAAAGCACAAACTTTTGGACCTTCAATGCTGTTAGTCCCACATTCTCTACCCTCTTACTGCTAAAAGAATTAAAAAAGAATATGCAAATACCCAGCACTTCTCAGCACATGGCAAAAAGGATCAATTTTCCCATCTTGGAAAGCCTGACAGGCCCTGCCTTTGTTCCTCCCTAAAAGGGCTTGCCAACCATTAAATACCTGTTCACATCCACACCAGTTCCTCCAGCCTGTAAAACGTTTTACGCGATGAAAGAAAGCAGCAGACACACTACCCAAAGGAGAAAAACGAAAAAGTTTAATTCTACTTGTCTCTAGAGGAGCTGGCAGCTTCCAAACCCTGCCCCACTGCTCCTGTGGGAATGCTCGCACACTCCAGCTGAGAAGAGGGACAAGAATGGAGGTTCTACATGGGCACACCAAAGGTGGTGTCACTGCAGGCAGCCTTGCACACGCTCTTCAGAACAATCCCACCTTCAAACACCCTTCCCTCCTTGAAGCACCAGCAGACAGACAAGGCTTCTGGTCTTAGGGAAATGCCTTTTCCAATTACACTGATTAACGAGGAGACAGGAGTGTAATCAGTCTGAGTTACACCCAGCCGGCCTGGGGGAGGTTCAGGTTACTGCTGGGGAAGTTACATGCAGTATTTGGCTATGGAGTCCAGCACAAATTTACACCAGATACAGATTGGACACAACCAGTTCGTCTCCAGCCTCCTGGAGCTCAGCCAAGATAATCACACCAACACAGAGCTGGAAGGAAGATGCTGCCAAATGCATCTTTCACCCCTGAGGATGTGTTTCCTGTGCACTATCAGGAGGCTAATTAGGAAGGAAGAAAACTCTGCAGCCTGCAGTAGAGGTGTGAGATAGGATGAGTACTCTGCACGGGCTTGATGTCCTCCCTGGAAAAGGCAGAGCTGGCAGCATTTTGAGGACTTCAGATTTTGGCTGGGAGGGCTGAAAGCAGAACAAGGGATAAGTCTGCAGAGCCACTGGGCTGGAGGGCCCACACCAGAACCCTGTTTGGCATCACACAGTTTGTTTGCTTCTCCCAGTGACCAAACAATTTCATTTTCCCCTGCAAAGGGAGGTCTGGGTGCCTACTCCTGCCAGTTCTGCTACAAGGCAGGACACAGACTGCAGCTGACTGGCTCACCAAGGGATTTCTTTCCTGGGGCTTTGAAAGAAATGCCAGTAGGTCTGATAGCAAATGAGTTGTCTCATTTACACCAGAGGGTTGCTATGACGGCAGCAGCTACACCACCTGAGTGAATGAGTCAGGACTGAAGTGTTCACACAAGCATGGGTGATGTGCAGGAAAATATTAAGGAGGGAAGAATTATAAAATCATAGAAGGTTGAGAAGGGAAATGTCATTATCTACATGAAGAAGAAAAAAACCTAAGCTGAGGCAAACATCGAGACAACTAACGCAATTCCCACTCTGTGAATACGGAACAGAGTATAAAATGACTTTACAGAGACAGATGTACAAGGGAAAGCAGCTTGCTGGTGGAGAAGATATTCCTGTTTGGATTCTGCTGGAAGATAGACCAGAAGATTACCATGGCCCCTCTAGCTTCACTCTGTGTGTGTCTGCATAAATAAATATAAACCCAGGGAAAGTTACAAAGGAAGATAAGAAAGCTCAGCATGACAACTCAAGTGTGACCCCCGGGAGACCTCAATAATTCAGACGTTTGTCAAGACTTTCTCAACATAAAAAGATGGAATGGGAAACAAGTTTTGGTGCTATGCTCCAGTACTCCAGGGAAGGGCAGCAAACAAAGGGAGGAGAGAACTGACAAAGTCACATACTGCAAGTTTAGACCTTTAAATTAACAAGTTATATCTAGACACCCAGACACAAATCCACTTCTGAGAATTCAAAACGTAACAACTATGACAGGCAAAAAAAAAAAAAAAACCAAAACCAAAAACAAACCAAAAAAAAACCCCAGACATGTTGCTTACAAAGGAGTTAAGAGGAAACTCCAGGCAATGAAAATGCAGTCTGCACCACAACAGAAACCTGAAGAAGTTTTATTTGGAATAGCAGAGAGAACAAAGTGACTAAAGAAAGAATTAAAAATAATTAAACAGCAACACTAAGTTTGAGGCATTTTAAAGGAAAAATTAGTCTTACAGCAGCCATAATTGGACAGAATTATCCAAACACTCTAAAGCCAGAGAAATTTAAAGCAACAAGCCAGACCTACTCCAAGTGGCTGGAAGCTTGAGAGCATGCAGACACAGCTGCATGAAGTAAGGCTTGAAACATTCTGTATGCTCTGTGGGTAAGAGACTGGAAAAGATGAAAGGCTCACATAAAGACAGTTTCATATAACGTCCATCAGCACACATCCAGCAGGATCCAATGGTATCTGAGAGCCAGGACAGCACTGCCAGGAAAAGATTCGCTCCATGACACCGGGAATACGGGCTGGCATGTGGGGAAAGGAAGAGGAAAATGGCAGCATAGGAGAAAGAGGTGTAAGAGAAACCAGGCAAGGAGAGTGTATTTAAAGGCTTCTCCTGAGTGTGATTCTTCCCTGTGGTGGTGGGGATGCCCTGGCACAGGGTGCCCAGAGAAGCTGTGGCTGCTCCAATCCCTGGAAGTGTCCAAGGCCAGGCTGGAGGGGGCTTGGAGCAACCTGGGCTAGTGGAAGGTGTCCCTGCCCATGGCAGGGGTGGGATTGGATGATCTTCAAGGTCCCTTCCAACCCAAACCATTCTATGATCCATTCTATGACTCCACAGTTTCCCAGAAACACTGGGCAGCTCTTGTTTCTAACATCTTTCAGTTTTTATCCATTATTTTGGGTAAGTGCTCAATACAACATTATACTTTCTTCCTGAACCTTTCCCTAAGGATTAAGAGCACACAAGAACTTCCTCACATTTACAGATGATGAGACATGTGAGAAGGCTTGGCTCAGAGCCCAGACCTCTCCATGGACATCAGATTTTTAACAGATTTATTTTATTGCAGCGAGAGAATCATCTTTCCCTCTCCCTCATTTCCCTCCCCTTAAAAATT
>VZTI01002389.1:930182-1008559 GCA_013397865.1 Struthidea cinerea | reverse complement strand
CCCCGGCCCGGCGCTGTCGCGGCCGCGGGGCAGCGCCCGCCGCTGCGGAGCCATCGCGCCTCCTCCGGCTAGAGCGATGAGCTCGGCGTGCCTCGCCCTGGCCTGCCTGCCTGCCTGCCTGCCTGCCTGCGCTCGGCCGCCTAGAGGGAGTGGGAGGATCCAGCGCAGAGCCGGGAGCGGCGGAGGGGCGGCACTGGGACACCGGGATACGGGCACAGCGGGACAACGGACACCGGGACAGCAGGGCGCGGGCGGGCAGCGCCGGGACGGCGGGGCCGGGACAGCGGGACGCGGCCGGGCGGGGTGTGCCAGGACGCCGCGGCGGCCAGGCCAAAGCAATCGAGGGCAGAGCATGCGGCGGCGCCTGGTGCACCTGGATCTGAAGGGCGCCGCGCCGCGCGCGCAGTACCTGGAGCAGGTGAGGGATGTGTCTGGAACGTGTGTGGAATGAACCTGGGGCGGGTGAGGGATGTGTCTGGGGCAGGTGTGGAATGAACCTGGGGCGGGTGAGGGATGTGTCCGGAACGTGTGTGGAATGAACCTGGAGCGGGTGAGGGATGTGCCTGGAACGTGTGCGAAATGAACCTGGTGTAGGTGAGGGATGTATCTGGCACAAGTAAGGGATGTGTTTGGCTCAGGTGAGGGATGTACCTGGTATGGGTGAAGGATGTTTTGAGCTCAGGTGAGAGATATACCTGGTGCAGGTGATGGATGTACCTGGTGCAGGTGAGAGGGGGACAGGGTGGTGGCACTCGTCATAGCCCAGCTGCATCGCCACTGTCCCTTCCCTCCTGCAGGTGCTGCCGCTGCTCCGCGCCCTGGGTGCCACCGGGCTGCTGCTGGAATATGAGGACACCTTCCCGTACACGGGGCCGCTGGAGCTGCTGCGGGCACCCCACGCCTACAGGTACCGCCGTGTACTCCACAGGTAGCTCTGGATACCCCCAGGTGCCCCGGGGCCGTGCCCAGCGGGCACTGATGTGTCGCTGTCCCGCAGCCCCGCGGAGCTCCGGGCGCTGCTGAGCCGGGTGCGGGCACAGGGCCTGGACGTGGTGCCGCTGGTGCAGAGCTTCGGGCACATGGAGGTGAGCAGGGGTGTGCTGGCCTGGGTGAGAGTGTGGGTGTGCCGAGCCAGCAGTGCCCACGGGGACAACAAGGCCAGTGGGATCCCGGGGTGCAGTAGGAAGAGCATTGCCAGCAGGGCAGGGAGTGATCCTGCCCCTCTGCTCAGATGGCGACACCTGGAGCACTGTGTCCGGTTCTGGGCAGAAACTGATGCCCAGGAAGTTCCACCTGAACACGAGGAAAAACTTCTTTCCTGTGCAGTGACCGAGCATTGAAAAGATTGCCCAGAGAGCGTGTGGAGTCTCCCTCACTGGGGATATTCCAGAACCGTCAGGACACAGTCCTGTGCCCTGTGCTCTGGGATGGCCTGGCTGGGACAGGGAGGTGGGGCCACATGAGCCACTGGGGTCCCTTCCAGCCTCGACCAACCTGTGATTCTGTGTTGGGAAGTTTCCGATCCAAGTCCCAGTGCTCCGGTTATCCAGCTCTGCCAGCTGCAGGATTTGACATCAGGGTCACACTGCAGTGACCTCCCCGTTTCCTTCACCCACCCTGTGAGGTGCTTTGTGGGTCAGAGACTCCCCAGCACCGTGGAACAGCAGCTGTGCCCCCCAGCCTGTCCCCAGGGCTCAGTCAAGCCAAGCCCTGGGTTTAGCAGGACATCTGCTCTCAGAGCCTCGGTGACAGGAGGACACTGCTGTCCCCTCGTGTTGCGGCTGTCCCCGAGCTCCCCTTTCCCTTGCAGTTTGTGCTGAAGCACAGGGAGTTTGCCCATCTCCGGGAGGTGAAGGCGCTGCCCAACGCCCTGAACCCGCACAAGGAGGAGTCGCTGGCACTGGTCAAAGCCATGATTGACCAGGTCATGGCCCTGCATGAGGACTTACAGTGGTTTCACATTGGATGTGATGAGGTGGGACTTCTCTTGAGCTGGGAATGTTCGTTTTCTTTTGAGGAATGATAGTAACGGCTGAGGTTTCTGCATTTCAGTGGTGCCCAGGCCACGTTTGGGTGGGATTTTGGGGACAGAAAACACCACTCAAGCCAGCGTAGAAAAGTCTTTTTGACAATAAATGATTCCAGTAGCACAGGCTGTAGTTTCCATAGGCACGAGTGTAATACCAAAGTATTGAAAGCAGCTTCCTAAAGCTAACTCAGCATTTGGGTTTAGGTCAAGTGAGTATTTGAAGTGAGATATCAATTAGGGCTCTTCATTAAGAATCCTGTAAATTTGATGTAAGATATTGGCTCATTGTTCTGGCCAAGTTACTCAGAGTAAGCCCTTTAGTGGTGGGAAGTGTTGGGTTTTTTATCTTGGTAGTTTGTCGCCTTGAGAAAGGAGAGAACTCAAGTTTCTCTTTTTCATCGTTTCTTAAAGCCATCCTGATGGCACACAGATCCCTGGAATTCATTGTGACCACTTACCTGTACTGATCTTAGTGTAGCATTTTGTATCCTGTTGTGTTGAAACTGGTGGGAAGGTTAGCCAGGGAGCTGCAGGCTTTTTTAAAGCAAAATTCTGTTTATGTAGAATAAACATGTTTTAGATAAAACCTGCTCTAAACCAGCAAATTTTAAAGCATTCACTCTCTGCATGAGACCAAGTATGCTGGGCCACCCTTGGACATGTCCCCAAGTCACTTCTAGACTCACATTTGGATGATCTCCTTCCCCGAGGTAGGAACTCATTTTATCTACCTCAGGTCCTGATGGGTTGCTAGATTTGAAGTGAATAAATGTGGCGAGAGCTACTTCCAAGGACAAACCTTCCAAAGGTGAATAGGGCATGTAGGTATTTTAATTTCTGTCGGAAAATTCCCTTAAGTGATGGCCACAGTCTCCTGCAGACGGATAGAAATGCCTGCAGTGTCTTCAGCACTGAGAGGTGCTTTTGAATGTGTCCACTCAGCGGGTCACGTCTGGGCAAAGGTTTTGAATATTGTCTAACTCACTTTCTCTATTTCTATACAAGAAGTCAGGATTATTTGCTTGGTGTTTCAGGTCTACTACCTTGGCGAAGGAGAGGAGTCAAAGCAGTGGCTGCAGCAGCCAGACAACACTCCAGAGAAGCTGTGCTTATCCCACATAAAAGCAGTTGCCACTTGTTTGGCCTCTTCTTACCCCATGGTGACACCCATCGTGTGGGACGACATGCTCAGGGGGATGACTGAGGAAACACTGGCAGGTGTGTGACCAGCGATGGGGTGAGGGAAGTTTACACAGCCAGGTAAAACAGACTGGTTGGCAGCTGAATATAATGAAAACAACAAATCTGACAGAAGTTGAGGTGTGGTGTGTTTGACTAGAGAATGGAAGCGCTCAGTGCTTGGCTGTCACAGAGCCCCTGTGTGAGGATGGGCCAGTCTGAACACTTTAGTTTTCCATCACAAAACGCTCACCCTGCAGTGACTGCCATCAATTCTACTTTCTTTACACATTGAAACAACAATCTATTAACATTTGTGGTCCAAGTCTAAATCTGTGTGCCTCTCACCACCTTCTAATGTTCATTGCTGCCCTTTACAGCACCTGGTCCCAGTGGTGCAAACTCCACAGAGAAGCTGCAGCCCTGTGAGCATCTTTGTGATCATGGTGCACATCGTGAGGACTTTGATACTGAATTGTGGGGTAGCTCCAAGACCTTGACATCACAAGTCTTGTTTGTTGAAAAATATCAAACCACTGCTAAAATTTGAGTAGTCTGAGCATAGATGGAGTTCCAGCGTTTTCAGAGCCGCCTTACATGGCTGCTGCAAACAGATTTAGACAGTACCAGGAAGAGCTGTGCAGCTCGTCCAGCAGTGACTGACCTATTCAAGGCTTTGATAGCAGGAAATCATCCCCAAAAATGCAGGTGGGACCCACGGAGTTTCCACAAGAGCAGTACAGCATCTAGCTAAATGCACTCTACTGCCACAGGCAGTAACAGACTAAGCAAATTAAAATGTGATGGAGTTAAAATACTGAATTTCTGCACAATTTACTGCAGTTTCTGTAGGGGTCAGTTTCACATGTTTACAACTAGTTGAGTAGTTGATTATAAAAGGATTTAAAGCTAAATTTGTACCTTTCATATGTTTACAACTAGTTGAGTAGTTGATTATAAAAGGATTTAAAGCTAAGTTTGTACCTTTACTTGTACTTTAAAAAGGCATCTTGAAAAGTTCCATTCTGTGCAAACACAGCCCAGGCACTTTGTAAGTGAAAGGGTGAATGTTACATTTGAATTTAGCTAAATCTTGTATGTAGAGCTGGCAGCTCTGTCAGTGGAACCCAGAGGTACACAGATAGATGCAAGGAGCTAAGAATGTTCTCTGATAAATTGTCACTGCTCCTCCATATTAGCGGTTTCATGATGCCTGAGGACAGTGGCCCCGGCCATGTGCCAAGTCCTGGCCAGGCTGAAAATGCCCAGGGCACTTCAGCTGTAAGTGGCAAGCCATAGTTCTAGTCCCGTGCTACTGCACCAGTACCCTATACTGAGTTCTCATTTTAACTGGCTGTTTGCCATTACTTAGAAAACCTCTGTTCCTTTCAGGGTCTGGGGTCCCACAGCTGGTGCAGCCGATGATCTGGGACTATGCAGCGGACATCGATGTGGAGGGCAAAGGTTTGTACTTCTCTGCTGAGCTGAGCTGTGTAGAAGTAAAATAGCCAAAGCAAAATTCTATCATTAAAACATACCTTAGCTGAACACCAAAACATTCTGGTTTTGTTAAATTGGTTTTTATTGCTTAAATAGCATAAAGACAGCCCTTTTTTGATTCCACATCATAGTTGCTATTGCTTATTTTCTGTTTCTGTTTCCCCTATGAATGATTTGCATTGTATGCTGCTTAGTTCTTTTCAGCAGAGCTATGGAATCACTGATAGGAGATTCAGAGGTTTTCCACAAGCATTATTACATTAACTCTCCTTGCATTAACACGAGTAGGAGCACATAACTGTATTGGACAGCTCTGCAAAAGAAGCTTCAAGGCTTCACACATCTATAGAATTCAAAGGGAAGCTCCTAAAGGCTCCAGTCAGGCATCTAACATGCATGCAGGTATTTCTTTGTTGCAAGAAGAATCAGCTGTCAGATGATGTGCATGCTTATTACATGCTCACAGCTCTTAGCATGGTTGCAATACAAGGGAGTGGAATACAGTAACTGTCACATGAAAATAGGAGGACAGCCACTCAAAAGGCTGCTCAGAGAGGGTGTCAAATCCCCCATCCTTGCTGATGCTCAAAGTTTGGCAGGAAAAGGCTCAGCAGCCTGTTGGATCTGGAGCTGTGATCCTCTTCACTGCACCATTGCAGTCAGGGCTGAAACTGGAGAAGGCTCATCCTGTGTGTGTCCTTTTGTGTCTCACTGCAGTGCAGCTCACAGAGAAGTACCGCAGGTGTGGCTTCTCCAAGGTGTGGTTTGCAAGTGCCTTTAAGGGAGCCACGGGAGTGAATCAGTCTCTAACGCTGATTGGGCACCACCTCAGGAACCAGCTGGAGTGGCTGCAGGTGGCGAGCAGGAGCCCTGCTGATGTTCTCGAAGGTATCGCGCTGACCGGCTGGCAGAGGTGAGGAGCAGCCTTTTGCGTGGTTCCAGGGGTCATAGATACGCAAACTTCCACCCAAAAGCTCCCTAGGAGGTACAGGGAAGCTGGGGATTTAGAAGGGAACTTTGCAGCCCTGCAGTCCTTTCTGTCAGTAACTTCTGGGCCTCACCCCCGGACTGTGAAGGGTGGATTTCAGAGTTCCAGTCAGCTGTACAGCACTAAACAGCAGGAACAACGGCTTTGGGGACACCAGCAGCAGCAGATTGGGTTTGAAGGCTTGAATGGATTGTGTGCCACCTTGAACTGCGCACAGACACTGTAGCTCATGTGTGGTGTGTCTATCTGAATGTCTGATGGGAACTCAAATACAGTGAAATTGCATGAGAGACAAGAACTTGTTAAGGTAATGAAGGAGTAAAACATCTTTATGCAAGTCAGGAGGTCTAAGGGAATACCAGAGAGTTGAATTCCACTTTCTGACCCTAATTTGCCTTGAGAAGAGAATTTGGTTTGTATCTGTTCTTACTAGTAAAACAGGAATACTTCACATTTCAGAGATAAGTGATCCCTTCTCTGAAACAGAAATTGATGTTTCTAAGGCTCTTTGAATTTGATTGAAATGTTAAAACTTCCCATTGTTTAGTATGTTCTAACAGTAAAATGTGCAATTAATGGATGTTTTGTTACGTAGGTATGATCACTTCTCTGTTTTGTGTGAGCTTCTCCCCGTGGCAATTCCATCATTGGCCGTGTGTCTGCAGGCACTAAAGAATGGTACAACTTTCTTCTCTCTCAGCTAATGCCTAGCACAGGAGTGAAGTGATCTTGCCCTAACGTTGGCACAGGCTTGTTATATTTTGAGGTAGTTTGCTGAATTGATCACGGCCTGAATGATGAACAATAAATTACAATTTGCAGTATGGGAGCAGAGAAGCCTCTTGGCCTAAGTATTTAAAAGTAGCCATTATATGCTCATCATTTATTGTGATCTAACACACAAATGGTCAAAAACTTCATGCTTATATTAAAAAATAAATTTAAGGTGCAGAGTTGCTTTTCAAACTGATTTGAAACAATAGTGATATATAAATGAGACCACTGCAGCTGCTCCTCCCACCCTCAAGTGTTTTTTCCTTCTTTTATTTCCATTTTACCTTTTTAAAAGTTCTTCACCAAAGGGGAACTACCAAGCCAATGCAGAATACTCCAGAAAACCCCTCTTGTATGAACATTTTGGTTCCTTAGGCTCTTTACTCATTTCCACTGTCTTCTGCCAGGTGGCTATTCTGAAAAGGTTAAAGAAAATGTGGAAAAGCTCCTGGGAATGTCTAACCTGGAAATTGATACTTTCATGAGGTAAAAATTCCAGCTGCAGAATTCAGGTGCTTCTCCTTGTGTGGTAAGTTCAGAAACTAACAGATCCTCTTTGGACAGCACAAGTCTGGGGACCTTTCCTGGGAGCAATATCCTCACACTTGTGACACAAGTTAGTTTCTACCTCAAGTCATCAGTGGATGAACTTCTCAAAAGGAACAGGTAATGGGGTTTATGTTGATTTTCTGCCTGGCTGCAGGTGTGTTGGAGCTGTATCATCTCAAAAGTGGGGCACAACTCCAAAAAAGTGATTTAAATATCAAGCTCTGCATTTCAGGTGTCATTAACACCTCAGCAGAACATAATATTTAGATGAAAATTTAAAATATTTCAGCAAAATTCTTAAATACTGTATGCTGCCTTATTTGAAGCATCTAGTTCTTTCCTTAATTACATTTTACTGCTATTTAAAGTTCAAATGAAAATTTTGAATGGTGCAGTTACAAAAAAAAAAGTAGCTTGAAATGAAACTTATATTGCAGCAGATGATCAGGTGATCATCTTCCAGGAACACTCTTTCACAAGTTAATTCCAAAGATACACAGACTTAAATAAACTTACCCCTTAAGCATCATCTCTGTGCAGGAGCTCAGCTAAAGCCTTCCCCACCTCCCTGTCAGTGAGAGACATTGCTGCTGTTTCATCACTGCTCCCACTAACGTCCATTTCCAGGTATGTCACAGGCTGGTTCAGCCCCTACCACAGGAAAAGGAAGATTATTCATCCTATCATAGTGCACCACTTCCAGCCAGATGCTGTCAGGTAACACCACTTGTTTTGCATTACAGGGGAAATAAAGTCTGCCGTATTTTGGGCACTCAGATACAGAGAGTTGTGAGTCCTTACCTCTTCCTATAACTAACTCAGAAACATCAGTGGGAATCAGACAAAGCATCCATAATTTGTTTTTATACAACATGTTTGGGTTGGAACTAGATGATTTTCAAAGTTCTTTTCCAACCCAAACCATTCTATGATTCTAATTTTATCTTTGCCTGTCTTCTTTGAGAACAAGTACAAAATTGGTCTCCAAAAGCCTCTCCCTTGTTATTCCTGTACCGTCCTGCTGCACCTTAAGCAGAGGTTGGCCTTGGTGTAGGAGCTCACCCTGGGCAGGGCTTGGTATAAAGCCACGCCCTTCCCCTTGCTCCCTGTCACCATGTGCTTTTCAGAACTTGTCCTAGGCATTATGCCAATTCATGCTAAAAGGTTAATTTTTTTTTTTTTTTTTTTTTTTTTTTTTTTTTTTTTTTTTTTTTTTTTTTGCTGCTAAGGTGCATATTCAGCTGCATCTACTCTTTCTGATAAAACCCAGAATTAAATTCCCAACAAGTCTCACAAGGAGTTTCAGTTACACTTAAAATGTGTATAGTGTTTTTTTGAGCTCACATTTTGGTACTTAAAAAGTTTCTGCATGAGGAAAGTGCCAAGATTAATGGAACTTAAACAGAAACAGCATCAACCTTTTGCCATCTGAACAAAATCAAGTCCTTTGGGCTCTTGTAATAGATGCTTCTTTTCCTGTAAAGTGGTTTTAAGGACAGTACTCCCTTCCAAAGGCCAGGCAGACAACCCTCCCTCGAGGCAGATCTCACCTGCAAATGTCATTGTTTCTTCTCATTTCTGCTCAGTCTTCTCTCCAACTGGAATGCTGTGGTGCAAGACCTCCAAGCAGCCATGGAGCAAGTTTTCCACAAGTGTACTATAGAGGAATGGATGGAGGAGAATGTCCACCCCAGCCTACAGAAGCTGCAGCAAGTGGTGGATGATTTAGACGAAGCAATAAAAGCACAAAATTAGGAGCATTTCAATTAGTCTGACTCATTCCCTGGGAAACATGGCTAGTGAAAATCAGCAACTAGTCCTTGAGCTGGAATTTGTCATCTTGAGAGTTGAAGCATAAACTATGGTTAAACAAAAGTGACCTGAAGGCATGAAGGAATTTATTAGCATAATACACTTCAACTCAATTTTCCTGTCGTAACGCATGCTGAGCCTTAATTCACCTGCCTGTAAGCCAGGTTTGCTCCCCTTGCATAACTGCAGGAGTGAGTCACAGCTCACTCTCTTACAAGGCAGGAGAAAAACCCAGTTTCTTCCAAGTTCAGGATTTGTAGTGATAGACTCTTACATGACAATGACCTGGGAAAGTTCTACCCTAATATTTAGGATACTTTAAAAATGTTTGGGTCATTATGTTCTGTACCGTAACTCCTTCATCCATCAGCTGTGTTCCGAGTTGTGTCCTACCATTCCATCATGGGCAAGAGGGAGCTCCTGAGGCAGTGACACCTGGGCTTGGAGGGAAAACTGCCTGAACACATTGGGCTGCATCACCTAAGCTCAGTGTAGTCTCATCCCCACAGAAAAGCACCATCCCACTCACTGAGGCATCTGTTCAGCTGTGTAAAACCTGCAACTGCAATCTGCACTTTCCAGGTTTGTCCCAATATGAGCCATGACTAAAGTTACTAAGTATGAGAAAAAAGTGCTGGTTTATTCTGCTTTAATGTCAAACTGTTCATAATGTACAGCAATATATTTTGGGGACTTTACTGGAGAATTGAGATAATCACCAAAATGGAAATAATTCAGAAGTATGATAGTTAAGTATGTTACTTCACCATGAATATTCCAAATATTTATTTTTGTGCTTCATTTATTCCTTTCTTTAAATTTTTTTTGGAAGCACCGATACTGAAATTTTCTTGGAACAAATCTTGAGATACAGAAAGTAAAACTACAGCATAAGGCAAGCTTTAACTTACTCAATGAGAGCCTCAGTAACTAGGTCCACATGAGATTTTCATCTAAAAAGAATCAATTGCTATGTATCCCTGTCACATAGCTTGAACTAAACAAGATCTTAATTTATTTTACTTGAATAAAACCTTTGATACTCAAAATGTTTGTGGAAATGTGCTTCTTTCCTGTGTGTGTGGTATGTTTGGTTTAAAGGAGGGAAGATGGAAATATTCACCAGTGGAGAGTTGGATCTATCAGCTTGTATGGAATTAAAAGCTGGACTGCTGCAAGAGTGTCAGCATGGTCACTTCTAAGCAGGTATTTGGGCTTCCTCTATTCTGTCCTCCCCTCATTAACTCCTTCCGTAGATCTGTTCCAAGTAATAATTTAGACAGCCATTAATATTTTAATAATTTTAATTAAAAACAATACAAAATACTACAGTGATGCAAAACAAGTTATCAAAGTTGATTTTATCAATGAACGTTTTTTTAAAAAAGACAGTTCAACAAGGCCTTGCTGAAATTCTACTTGCAATTTTAAAGTAAAAAAAAAAAGCAATTTCTAAACATTTTCCAGAAGTATTTTTGCTTCCCAGCAATCTACGACACTGTCAGAACTAGCACGCTTTATTTATTATGTTTTCGTATACAGCCCAAGAGTCAGAGCTCAACTATAAATATTTTGATTTTCTCTGAGACTTGCACAATTGATGCTAGGTATGGAATATGTCATTGTGAAGTACTGGAATATGAGGTTACACCTTACATAAAGCAGTGCTCTCCCTCTGTACAGATGCACTCTGGCTTTTGCTCACTGCAGCAGCACAATCCCATCCCACCACAGTCATGCGAGGAGCTGCCACTGTGCTGCTCAAACATAAGCTGAACCATCTGCCAAGTGGCACTTACCATACAGCTTTGGTAAAGGACATGACAGAAGGGGTTGGTTTTAGGGGTCAGGGTGTTAGATCTAACCTAGGGTCTGCTATCCAGGTTTTTAAATCATTTATAAGTCATGCAAACTACAGCTGTCCAGGTACAAGTCTCTAGATGGCCTGAGATGCAAAAGTTAATGACTACATCTGCTGTAATAGCCTTCTAGGAGTACCTAATTTCCTAACCAAAACTAGTCTTTCACATCATTCCTTTGAGCACAAGTCACTTTACACCAGGCACATGTAAGGCTGTGTTTACTGGGCCTTTGACTTTGCTGGGCCTAAGAGAAGTGAGGAAAACCATCCAGAAAAGCCTTCGGCAGAATGGGAGAAGTGGCAGAAGAGAAGGATGAGAGAGGACTTGTCCAAAGAGGGAAGAGTGGAACGTGTTCTGAGTTAGCACCTGCTTTCCACAGTTCTTCAAGGTGATAACATTGCTGAGGAGTGCACAGACATTGCCATAACCAAATCCATGTGAACGGCAATTGCAAGTTAATTGTACGTGCACACAGTTACTGCATTACATCTGGCCATGTCTTCCAACTACAAACAATAAGGTTTTTGAGGGCAAGAAGCTCCAAATGCGGATCAAGAGAAATACAAGAGAAAACCCCATCAGCCTGTAATAAACATTGGTGCAGTGTCCCATTTCCAAGCTCAGAGAGGCTCAGATAGATCAGTGCCACAGGAAGCTCTCCAGTGCATCAGCCAGCAGTGCCTGACACAGCCCCACAGGCAGCACCCAGAGCCTGGCAGAATGTCCTCAGGGCCCTGTCCTGTTAGCTCAGACTACAGAACTCAGGCTCCCATCGAAACTGTACTTTTTGGTACAGTGACAGCTGCCAAATGCAAAATGGAAATGGCACGAGAGAGGACGGCACCAGCTGCTCCAAGTGAAAGGCTGAGGAGTCAAAATATTCCTCCCAGACACACAGTGCATGGCAGCAGCCATCCCCCTCCTGCCTACCGCAGCAGGATACTGAGGTGTTGAGAGGGATACTAGAAAGCACCTCTAAAGAGGTGATCACTGCACATCAACCCAACAGGCAACTTACTCCACAGGATGTATTTCAAGTTACATTGTACCTTACTATAGGTCATTTTCTATAGATGAGTTTTCCTTACATTGTTTTAGTCTTTGTATAAGATATTGCATAGTCCGTAAGTATACACATGACTAACACCATGAATGCACAGCAAGCTGGATGCACTACAGCTCAGCAGAAGCAGGACACATGATGCAGTGCAGGGTTAGACCAACAGATGTACCTTTCAAAAGCTGATTTTTAACTGGAAAACTATAGTGTGGTTTCTATCTTCCACGGAATGTCAGCTCTCATGGGAATACAAATGAAAGCCAGTATAGCTAAGACTAAAGGCAGGTAGTTTTGTCTGTTTTATCCATGGGCACAGAGTAAGTGCAATGCACACCAGGAATGCCCTCTGAATATCCTTGGTACAAAGCAGCAGTTACCACAGGCTGAGCCCTTGTGCTTCCATTATACCATTACATACTCTAGGACAGTACTTCTTACTGGAAGTGCTTGGAACATCACCGTTCTCATTTTGCACTGTGGAGGAAAAAAAGAGTCCTCCAAATCCCCAATCTCATTCTCCTCTCTCTAAAATGAGCATCACCTGGGGTATACATTACAGTGGATTTAAATGAGGAACTCTAAAGTGTAACATCCTGCAATAATTTTTGAACAGGTTTGATGATTATGCTTCGCTTACAGCTGTGCTTCAGAATAAAGGCAAAGTTAGTTAATTGCCTGCAATCTCATTTTCCCATGTTCATACACAGCAGAGGTCTGTATTGATACCTGATGTGATTACAAGTTTTTTGTCTTATTTAAAAGAAACAGACCCACTTCTGTGCTGCAGACAAGCTACATCAACAGCCATCTCCCTGTTGCAGTGTGAGTACCTTCCCACTGACGGCACCAGCCTTTGCCTCTCAGCTCACATCCTAGGTCTGAATGGCTGGAAGGGAAATCTTGGTACAACCTGTTCTTTGATGAGCAGGTGCTCAGCTTCAGACCAAGCTGGAACACACAACAGGACATGCCTTCTACTAAAAGCTTTTCAGAGCCTTCTCTCTGTAGAGGTAGAGTGATTGGAAACAAGAACACAAGCCCTTTTAAAATCCTGAAGAGGCTGCTGCCAGGAGACATTTCCTGCTGGCCCACTGTGAAAGCAGACAACACAGTTACCTCGTACCCTGTTCGTATCTCCTAGAAGTAATTGTGTAAATATTTTCTAAATCAGGTCTAAAGACCATGAGATTGCTAAATAAAACCTGGTGAACTTTAGTACAAGCAGCTGTAGCATGTTGAAGGAATTTTCAGCATTTTACAATTTTTTTCTTGTACTGATATGTTAATGTAAGCGTGATGGAGTACTAGTTCTAGACAGAATATGCTGACTAACAGAGGTAGCTTTTACTTCAGAAATACCTTGAAAAAATTTATGTTTTAACTATTTGTGAAGTCATCGGTCAGAATAGAGGACACCACACACCTGGAGTAAAACACAGGTACAAGTCAAACATTGTATCTACGCCAGCTATCTTAAAAAAGTTATTATTTTGCACTTCGGTATCACTTCAAGTGAGGAAATACTAAACAACTCTAGGCTACCATCTTGTTTGACATCAGTCTTTTCCCCACCTAAAGTTACACATGTCCCTGCTTCCTTTCTAAATACACAGTTTAAATAGTAAACATTGAGGTCTAGAGAAAGATTATTCTGTCCTGCCCAGAAGTTAAGCAGAACAGGATTAAGGTAGAACATCCCAAAGATCATTTTTCCTTTACTATTTATGGCTCCTTGGTGAGTCCGAGATAATTTAAGACAACGTTACGGGTTGATCAGCCTGATGTTTAGAATTCCAAGAGAGGCACACAGACTTTAATTTCCACAGATATCCAGTGGCAAGTCAGTAGTAGAGAACACAAAAGTGCCACTACTCTGCGTCCCCTAATTGCATATATTGAAAAGAAAACCTCAAAGCATTGTGTTATGAGTTACAAATTCAATTCTTCTACATTTCATATACTGTACCTGCAGCAAATGTTTGCAATAAGCAGAAGTTCACATCTGTATCATCGCTTCATTAATGGAAAAGCAATTATTTCAAGCCAATTCATTAATAAATAACTATTCCTAGACAAGTTTGATGAGCTGACAAAGCTCAAAAGCCAGCAGTGTCCACATGCAGGGTCTTGAAGCAGTTTAGCACTAAACAATGTGCCCTAAGACAGATTCCTCCCATTGTAAATGCATGTGTTGAGAAATGCCCAGGTCAAGGTTGTGAGGGATTTTTTTTCTGAAGAACAATCAGAATATTTTCCAGATGTTTGAAAGCCTCTGCTTGCTTCAGTTCACAATGACTATCAGTATTGAACCTGTGATTCATCTGCATCACTTGCCTCTGTTTCGCTGCTCTGGGAGAAATCTTGTGGGGTCTCTACTCTGTCCAGTCCCAGAAAACTAGTAATGAGTTTGGCAACTGCTTCCACATCACTGTGGAGAAGAAGAAACAATGGAAGTTAGTGGAGCTGTGGTGCTGACGAGACAAGAAGAGGCATGCTAATTCCTGAGAAGAACTGCCTAGAGGGAAAGTCATATGGGCAAAGCATGGCTGACAGCCTGCCACACCAAGCCATTCCTTCCACATCAAAACAAATCAGTCCTTTCCCCAATCCCTGCTGCAAGGTTCCTCATTATCAATGCTTAAGATAAATTTTCTGTTAACTAATACACCGAATGTTTGCTAAGTAGAATTAATCCCTCTGCCAGTGCATAGCTGAAGAAGGCAACTCCAGCAGACATGCAGCACTAAAGGGATCTTAGATATCTAAATATGATCCTGATAGACGGTGTTACCCAAATGTCTGCAAATGAAAACATTATGGGGTTTAAAAGGCCAAACTGAATAACACAAGGTCATATCAGCAAGTTTGAAAACTGAGCTTAGTTATAATAGCTGGCAATAACTGACCCACGTGATTGGCACTTCCCACCTTACACATTCTAATTTTAAAAAGTCCACACTGCACCTTCTGGAGCCCAACACTGCGCTCTGAGTGAGCGGGTGTGAGAATCCAGTGACAAACCGCAGCACAACCAGGTAACCCTTCCCAAAATAGCGCACGGTCTCCTCCTCCACGTTCACATCGCGGATCTCGTTCAGCATAGCCACGACTGCAAACAGATGGGGAAAACAAGGCAGCTGTTAGCATGACCGCAAACCCTCAGTACTGCCACTGGTGCCTCGGGTGATGGGGACCCTGCTCTTGGGCACCACTGCTGTGATCCCACACAAGCAGGGCAGTCCTGCAGCAGCAGCAAACAGCTGCTGAGCTGCTTGGGCAAAAGAAACATCCACAGGTGTGGATGCGGCATGCTGTAGCTGGTACAGGCCCTAAGGAACAAGATGTACAGCCTGCCAGGCACTGAGGCACCCGTTATTACTTATGTTTCCCACTTGCTTTAATGGCAGTCTTAACTATTTTTCTGTACAGAGTAGGCAAACAGGTGTTAAGTTTACTGAGATTGAACAAATACTGAAATATCTAACTGCTCAGAGCACCTGCTGATCTCTGCATCCTCACATGAATGGTACCTAAACTAGATATTATCAAAGAGGAAGAGATGTCCTCAGCTCCCCAACGTAAACATGTATCCTAAAGGAAAGTTCAGAAACATTAAACATCCTTCTCTCTACACCTTTTATCTTCCATCTCCAAAAGGAACTGTTTAAAAACCAATTCAGCTCAAGATCATTCCAAATTTGGCCACTCTTCTGAGCTTATTGAGAGCTAGTTCAATTTACAGCAGGAAGTAGAATAAAAACTCTGACATGGAAGAGGATCCTAGTTTGCAACAGAACTCCCAATTCACCGTGACTCAACCAACTCACAGGCTATACTGCAACCCCTGTTAACTGTTAATCCAACAGGAAGCCCAAAAGACATCAGATACTGCATCAAACTGAGCCTCCTGAACACGCCGCTTTTAACTGCATATTCTATACCTGCAGGATGTAGCATGCCCTAGCGTACGATATCTAAGCATTTGCCTGCTCCCCAAAGCAGATGTGATTACAGGAATCTCAACTTCTGGATCCAATATTTAAGTTTTTCCGCCAGTCCCAGCTGCCAAGCAGGCTAGCCAAGGGAAAGATAAACCTGCACATTAACATCCCAGAGGAATGGCTAAGTTTATTATGGAAAGCAATGTGTAGGTCTAGTTACCTTGGATTAAAATAATTAACAAGATGCATTCAGCACACTGACAAAAAGCATTTGGGCCCTGAGAGGCAGGTTGTTACAGGTTGTTACATCTGCTGCTTGGGAACAAAGCAGATGTGACTTAATTTGAGTACAGAGCTCCAGAGAAGCTATTAAATGGGCACATATACGTCTCTTCTGCTGCTCACCACATTTTCTACCACAGATGCTGCTTTCTCACCTTGTTCATTGCCTCCTTTTGACAAGGTCAGTATTTTTTTGTAGAGATTGAATGTTTTTAGGCAGAGTGTTCCCTTGTTCTTATCAAATACAGCTTCCTGTAAAATTGAAAAATAAAAATTAAGATTTTCTTGAAAACATCATCACTAGCTATGCTTCAATGTAAAATAAAAATAGTTCTGTGGGAAAAAAATCTTGGTAACAGAAAAATACACAGCTAGTTTAGAGACATTCCTCTATTATTAGACTGTGAAAATCACAATCTTGCTCTTGGTTTTAACAGAGACTTTACCATATCTCCTGTGTGACTTCTAGAAGGGAGTTAAAAGGGGGTTCATTGTCCCTCTTGCCACATTTCTCATGTAATAAAAACTTCTCCTGGAATCAAATTTTAACACTAACTTGTAACTCCCATAATTTTCACTTCTGGTGAATTTGACATTCCAGTGCTGTGCTCTGTGGGCCAGGCTTACACAGATCGAAAATACCCCTGATATTTGATGAAAAGAGGATCTCATTCTCTTTAGGTGAGTTGCTCATTCTAACATAACTTAGGTCAGCAAGGTGACAAGGTAGCTTATTGCTCAGTCCTGCTCCCAGCAAATCAACATCCACAAGATTCTAAACCAGTTTACACCATGCTTGTCCCAGAGGAAAACAGCTGAGCAGCCTGGAAGGTTACAGCTCCTTTATTTAATGGTTGCTCTGTCATGATCTTGAAGGGTAAGTTCAAAATCATGTTGTGCAGCTGAATGTGCTGGTCATCCTCCCTCTTTTATATAAGACAGAACATTTTGGGGCAAGTCTCCCCTTAAAAATACCCATATGTTTAGCTTCACGTTTTCATGCTTGTGTAGTGAAAGAATTATTGCCCTAATTCTAGTCCCAGTATAGCAACCCCAGAGAGTTTCCTCAAGAGCAAAAGCATAACTTGTCTGTTTGGACTAAGCAAGTGCGTGGGGCTGCTGGAATCAGCATCTGCCAACTGCTTCCTACTCACAGACCCTCATTTCCTGAGTTCAGCATCTTACCTCCCACTGCTCCAAATTCTGTGCTGCCACAAAGAAACACCCAGCCATGTAGAAAAGCTTCCATGCCAAGCTGTCTGAACAATGCAAAAAATGCACAAATTTAGCTTTTTTCCCCCTTTTTTGGTATTCAAACAATCCTGAAAGCAACATGCTCCCTTTAAAAGCAACAAAAGGAGAAAAAGTTTCTCTGATGGAACACTTTTGCCCTTAGTTGTACTGTAAGCCATTTTACAGCTCTTTCCCAGGATGAAAACACAGAAAGTCTTCATATTTTTCAGAGACTTCATTCACGCTGGGCTTCAAACCACGCAGAGTTCTAAGCATATGTATTATTGGCAAGGTTGTAACATCACATCTTTCTCTTCTCTGCAAGCAAAGGCATCTTAAAAGGCATCCACAAAACTGCCAACCTGCTGTCAAACACCAAATATTTGTGCTGCAGAGGACAAGGATAAGGACAATGAAAATTCAATGAAGCAAACATGTTTCTGCATAAAAGGAAGCAGTTGGTCCTCTTGACAAAAAACCATTTGCATTTCATGTCCTGGAAATGTTTACAACCTGAACAATTTGCTCACTCAGGTTTTTATCTGAAGGCACAGTAGAACCGTGCTCGGGATTGTTTCAGAAAACTTTGTTGCAATGTCTTAAGAAAAGCAAGGCTGATTTAGCTGCTGGCTCAAGCAGCTTTCACTGCATTTTGCTCTTTAAATAAAAATACGTGGGTTATATTGGTAGCACATTCCTACACACTATTGAGTTTTAAAATTTGACGTTAATAGGATGCAGCATGAGAATCACAGGGCAGCTTCCAGGATAAATCCTATCGATGGGAAGACAGCTGGCATTTGGTGCAGTCTGCTGTACAGCAGGGGGAGGAAGCAGCAGTAGCTGTCTGATCTCTAAAGGTGCTTGGATGAGTAATCTCTGCTAGTGATGATTTGACAGTTTCCAGAGAAACAGAGAACTTCCGTCAAAGGCAAAGTAATCATTTCATTATGGTGTCAAATAATCATTACATGTCTTCCCAGGAGAGCTGTGAGGACCAGCTAATCTAAAACACTGAAAGTACAAAATGCCACAGAGTACTAAATATCATTATTAAAAATACTTGCAGATGGAAAAGCAGGCTGAGTAAGAAACAGAGCATTAAGCACAGCAAGTCACAAAGGCAACAGTTATTATTAGTTGTATTATTCACACCATAAAGTGGGAGAGGCACCTCCACTATCTTTGTAAGGCCAGACAGAAGCTGCAGAGGAGTCATCAGCATGAAAAACAGATCAACAGGAAAGAAACAATTATTCCCAAAAAGTGATAGGTCATTACCTGCACTATAATAAGCAGCAGCCAAACCTATGGAGGCTATTCCTAGGAGGAAAGAGGAGAGAATTAGGACAAATAAGCAGCTCAAAAAGCATCTAAAATTCCCTGATGAAAAACATCACTTTTCAAAAAAAGGACAAACATGATGGCAACATAAATCACTACACAAAAGTCAAGTTATTTTTTTCTCTGAACTCAGTATGAAAAAACTTCCATTCTGCAAAGACATTAAAAGCACAGGGGCTGGGGTCAGAAATAAAAATTTTGTGGCACATCTGGGAACCTCAGAGGGACTCAATCTAACCATTACACCATACTTCCTCTCAGCACAGTACAACTTGGAGTGTGCTGACACAAACCTTGCAACAGTTATTTTCCCCTTTAAGTGCTCCATGGAACCAAAAGAAAACTTTTGCAGTAAAGTTGTGTCAGAAACTGTCAGCTCCTTTCTCTCAGAGAGGAGGAAGCATCTGAATTCCATGCCCCAGTGGCTGCTGCAACTGCAAAGATCTTCTCAACAATATCCCTGAAAGCAATGACATTGTTGTGGTGTTACTGCAGTGAGATCTACCCAGCTGGAAAGTAGGATATGGCAGATTTTCCCCACCAGCTCTCTCAGTACAATCCTAACAAGTTTATTTTTCCTGCATATTCAGTAGCGTTTATAAAGATGCCTTTCAGAACATCCTGTATGACTTCCCATTTCATACACAGTGTCCTTAGGAGCTCACCATCACGCATGATCCAACCCCAGCATGGCCACACTGCAGTTTTCCACTCCTGAAAATCGAGATGTTTTTCAACCTAACTAAACAGCCCCTTCAGAAGCTTCACACTTATATTGCTGCATGGCACATAATAAACTTTCTGTTCTTGATCTTTCAGGACTTCCTTAAAATTCCATCCCTGAGCCTCTGAGGTTACCCAGATGAAACTGAAAAATGACCAGTCCCACAGTGTAACAGCCACACTGACGCTTCAGACTCATTTAGTGGCTACGATAAAGGAAGAGTTCAAAGCACAATCATTCCTTTTCTGGAAAGGAAAACGCCTGCAAGGCAGGCATTTTGCTAGGGGCTCTTCTAGGAATTTATTCAGTGACCCTCTTCCCTTAAAGCAAGCTCTGAAATAAGCTGAGGAATGCTGTGGTCTTACCAACACAGAGAGACCAGGATCGGATGCCAGGCGACCTCTTTAGATGAAGATGGGAACTCGTGCGTTTTTCAACCAACATGTACATCTTCAAAAGAAACTCCCAACAGTCCAGTCTGACTCATGAAACCTCACTGGACCCAGGAAAAAAAAAAAGAAGTAAGACTTTTAAATCATTGACGATTCCACCAGTCAATGATTTAAAATCCTTTCTAGCATTTTTCAGGACTTACCAAGTCTTAATCTAGACTATAAAAGATGTCCGGGGTAAGAACACTGTCTTTTTGCACAGGAAGAGCAATATGTACACTGAAAATAACCACAAAGTAAAACTGTCATGTGGAGACTTGCATAACAGCAACAGAAATCTGAACTCTTATAAGAAAGTTCTTATTTTGGGGGTAAAAGTCTCTTTCTATTATAATCAGATTCCAGAAGAAAAATGTGAATAACAAGAACCCGGAACAATGTTGTTGCTAATTCATGCAGCCCTTCAAACAAATAAAACAGCAAGAGGAATGGAAATCTCTTTGACAGCATTTTTCCTGTGAGCTCAAAGGGTGAAGGACTAGTCTGGGAGCTGGGGCAGGACAGTGCAGCCTTCTGCCCCTCTGACATGGGGTCTCTCACCCCTGATGACACACCAGCGACAGCAAAATGCTGCCAGCACCCCATAACGCCACAGATGGCATTCCCACCTTCCAAGCCACCTCAAGAATACAAAGAGGAGCTTCCAACAAGTATGTATGTCTGTCCTCAACAAGACCATGCCTTCAGCCTAGGCACAAATTAACAGTAGAGACTAAAAAGAAAGGTACTGATTAAAACCAGTAAGAGCCAGGTGAAGCATTTCAGTACGTTTTTATTGTTCAGCCATGAAGCATTTTCAGTACGTTTTTATTGTTTCACAGCATAGAATCAGAGTTGTTTAGGGTGAGAAAGACCTTTAAAGTCAGGAAGCCCAACCACTAACCCAGCACTGCCCAGTCCACCACTAAACCATGTCCTTAAGCACCACACCTATACGTTTTTTGAACCCTTCCAGGGATGGTGACTCCACCACTTCCCCGGGCAGCCTGTCCCACAGAACCAGTTCCAGGAGGCTGGCATTAAGCTGCAGTTAGCTGCCCATGATAACAGGTTTCCAGAAAATGCCAACAATCATCAGGTTTTGAATAACCATGATGAAAAACACGGAGAGAGCAGGTCTGAGCACATCCAAGTTCTTACAAATGGCAAGTGTGATTTTCAGTCCTTTAGTTATCCTGCTGTTCTTGGATGCAAGAAGACACTCCTGCAGTTCTGGAGGTTTGGATACAAAGCTCCAGGGGAGCAGATTTAGCCAGGTCTTTTCAGTTAAACAAAAAGCACCCACAACTCTGATTTTAAACTCTTAGCAACACATCTGAGAGCATCTGAAACCGAAAGAGCCAAAAGCACTTATGCATAAGACATGCTCCATCTCCTCCGGATGTCAAGCATCAAATTTTAATTTTCAAACGACTCCTGTGAGTTGCTCTCAATACACCAGAAAAATATTTCTGCATGTACAATGTCTTCTCCTGCCTGTTATCAAATACATCGAGATCACTGCAGAAATCTGGCTGCATTTCACAAATATTACACCCTACTTAAAACATAATTCTCACACATATCAGTTAAGTGCATTAATGCAAACTTTGATATCTCCCCCTATATTAATTTAGTGAAGTTCAACCAGGCAAATGCCAATCTTGGTTTAATGCTGGACACTCAACATCGATGGCATGGTCTCTCACAGGCTGTTGCTTGCTAGAGAAGGACTTTGGAATAAAAAGCACCAAAGCAGCTCCTAAAGTTACATTTAATAAATAAATCATAAATGCGCCTTTAAGCGAATGCAAAAGTTTTACTACAACAGTATTAGGATTACAGAGAAAGAGGTATTTTTGGGCTGCTATTAACTCAATTTTGCTTGAATTTGTCTGGTTTGACACTGAACTGATCTCCAGCATCAAAATAACATTCTCATGCTTCTTCCAAACCCTCGGTTGAGGGCGAGCCAGAAAAAGCCATTGGAAGGAACACCTTGAAATCTTTACCACAAACAGCCATCAAGTCAGGACCACACATCAGGTGAATTTTCTTTACAGAGCTCATTTTTCTTTACCTCCCAATCCTGCTCCTACTCCCACCTCCCCACAGCCTGGTCTCCCCCTCAGGGAGGGGAGGACACTCCCCATCCAGGGACCGGCCCTGCCAAAACCCACCCAAGCCGGGTTTTGCTCCCCCACGCGTGGGGAATCCGAGGCCCCTGTTCACCCTCCCCCAGCCCCATCCCCGAGGTACCTGCTCGGGCTCCAGCCGCGCTCTAAAGGGATCCGTGGCCACCTCCCGCGCCCTCAGCACTGATCCCGCCTCAGAGATGCACGGAGGCGCCCGGAGCCATTTTGGGTGAGGGCAGAGGATGGGACATGAACCTCCCCTCGCGTGAGGGCGGCGCCGCGCCGAGATGGCGGCGCGCTGCTAGTACTCAGCATGGCGCCTGAGCCCGCGGATGCTGCCGAAGTAAGAGCGTCGATGTTCCCTCGGTTATTTTACTTTAGCGGTGCTTTGAAAGAGGAGAAGCCTCGCGTGATGAGAGGAGTGAACTGCTGTAGGGTGAGGCTGGGTGTGTGGGAGAGCCGTACTGGACCCAGTTGGATCGACCCGCGCTGGGTGAGGTGGACATGGCCCCTTGCCTTGAGGGGGTCGGGGAGGGCAGGGGAGCCCCTCGCTATAACAGGGCTCCCCTGGGGGCTGTCCCCAGGCTCGGGGAGCTCCTGTGGAGGCCAGGAAACCTCTGGGTTCTCGATGGCAGCACTTGGGGCACCACTGTCACAAAAGCGCTGGTGCTGTGCCTCGGCTGTGACAGAATCACTTGAGTGGTTGGGGTTGGAAGGGCCCTCTGGAGATCACCCAGTCCAACCCCCTGCCAAGGCAGCGTTACCTGGAGCAGGTGACACAGGAACGCGTCCAGGTGGGGTTGGAATGTCTCCAGAGGAGTGTTGCCGATTTTAGGAGCTCTCTAAGCATAAACACAGTTTAGGAAGGAGACGTTGCTTATTCTGCACAGGGTGCAAGGTGGAGGTTTCCACAGATCAAGCACGCCAAAACTTTTAACTACTCATACATTTTAGCAAGCAAAGACATTAGTGTTCACTGGCTACTAGTTACATAGTTCTCTTAATAATTAGCATTCTGTCTTCTATTGGTTAATGATTCACTTCTCATGCTAAGAAGTGTGCATGCTCAGTCTTTCTCCTCTTGTAGGTGGGTTTCTTATGTCAGTGGTTGCAGATCTCCCCCTGCCGGAATTACCTTTTACCCAGCTGGAGCTGATTTCAGCACAGTTGCTGAGTTGGCTTTATTAGTTTCTTCCTTAGCTTAGGCGTTCTTGTCAGATGGCCCATAAATTCTGCATTCTTTGTGTCCACTGCCAGTGAGCATCCTTTTTTCTCAGATTTTGTTAACCTCTGCAAGGTCTGAGGTCATTAAAGTGTGTGAAGCCCTAGACTGTAACAAGGCAATTCCACCAACAAATAACTTGTTCTTTCTAACACCTGGACATCACTTATATTTGCAAAGCAGAAATATCAGTGATAATCCTGCAGGTCCAACATTGATGTCATGAGTTTTGTGAATTATATGTCAGCAGAAGGCTTGGGTTTGAAATCTGTTATTTGGGGAGGAAAGTTTCTAATTCACCTGAAATACTGAGTAATTTTCCTGTTGTGGACAAATAGGCTGCATTTGGAAAATCTTTTGTGTTTCAGTCAAACATCGTTCACATGGGAAAGCTGTTCCTGTTCAATCCATTTGAGCAACTGCTTATGTCAGGCAGGATGGGTGAAGTGCAGGCATGTGTAGTTTAGCTTAACTTCTTAAATGCCCTTTATGTAAGTCAGTGTGTAAGTTCATCTACGAATGATATTTGGTCCTCTCTCAGTTGCACAGGAATGTCCTTCCTGAATGAAATCCTCAACTTTTGGCTTTTTTTCTGAGCATGGATATATTCCGGAGTGTTTGCTCAGGGCCATGACATGGTAGAAGTTTGTTTAGCTGTTCTCAACACTGTTTTGGTGAACTGAGATTTTAATCAGACAGTGTTTTTTATAACAATCCAGAGTGAAAACAGGGGAAAAAAAACCCAGAGTCCATGGTACAGACACTTGAGTCTAAGTACTGGAAAATACCGACTGATGTGCAGTTTCTGTGTAATTGTGTTAATGGGAAAAGGCGGTGAGGAACTGCAAGAATGAATTGGCCTGCTTGTGAGTCACAAGGTACCAGCTGCCAGATTTGGATGAAAAATAGGAAGTAATAAGTATCACGTGTGCTCAACCCAAACAAGCAGCTGGCTGAGTCTTCTGGGAAGAAATTTATCTGTAATTAGCTGTCAATCAGTTTTTATAAGTAACTGGTTTCTCTGGAAACCAAATGTTAAGCCATTTTGAGTGATACAAGACAAAAGATTTCTTGTGTCTAGAGCAGAGTGAAATAAGTAAGAAATTCATCTGTCCCCTCTACTCAGCATAAACCACACAGCATGTCACCCTATTTTATTATTATGTTACTAATGCAAAAATATCAGCAATTCTCTACTTCTCCAGTTCTACAAAGGTCACACTAGGATAACCTGATATGACTTAATTAAATTATGAAGTTACAGAGAAATTATTTCAACCACACACACACACAATCAAAATGAATATGGCAAGGACCCTTGTAAGCTTCTGCTATCCAGTAATGATTCTTACAGCATTTTTTCTAAAATCTGGGGATCTTACACCAGCACTTTGAAGTAGGTGAGTGCTGTTATGCTTACCAGTAGAAAAAGGAAGAAGGAACACACTTTGAAAGCCTGATCCTGGGCTTAAAGAACAGCGTGAATTCCAAACCACGTTGCTGCAGAAACAAAAACTATTTTTCAAAATAAACAATTCAGGAATATGTGATTGACTATTTGTAGACTTCTTCCTCAGCAGTATAAAAATAGATTCTGTAGAAGTGTTTATATTCTATTTGTATAGTAAACACACTTGTAACTTTTAAGTCATTGATCTAAACCCAAGAACATGCAGATAGAACAGAACTGGCCTTTATTTTGAATTAGTTTGACACGTCTGTAATTCTGGTGCTTTTTCCTGTTTCAGACTATTTGCCTAAATATTCTTTTCTAATTCCTTATACTTTTTTTTTTTTTTCCCCCTAAAGTCTTAAACTTAGGAATTCAGCTATGCAATAAGCATGTGATCTTACTAGCATGCCAGGATAAACTCCCTGAGTTCTTGATTCCCCACAGTTGGTTGGAAGCAGCCACCAAATGCTGCGGCTGGACGGAATTGGCTGCGAGTCCTGTTAAAATGAGCTCGTCCCACAGAATGAGCTCTCCGTGGTGCCCCCTGACCTCGATGGGAACAGTGTGTGTGCAGCCTGCAAAGCATTGATTTCATGGAATACATGTTTAGCAGCTGTAGCCAAGATCCATTGCCCAATTCTGACAGCTGTGGAGTGGCATGTGCTGTCACTACGGCGAGGAGGCATTTACAGCTGGCACTGCCCTACAGAACTGATGCAAAGCCTGTAACACTTTGCAGTTGCTTGCAGCACACTGTTTTCTCAGAGAAATACTTATTTCTCCGTTTCATTCAGGGTGTAAATGCTTCAGGTGCAGGGATAAATGTTACATGGAGCCACGGAGGCCAAATACATCAACAGTGGCCATAAAAGCAAGTGATGCCTTTAAGTGCTACCTACTGCTGGCATAGGAAAGCCTTTAGAGGGTGAGGTTTTTGGGAAGCAGCCCTGCAAAGGTGGTAACTGTTACCTCCCCAGGACAGATTAAAGCAGGATGATGCTTTTTTGTCTCAGGTTGTCAGGCCTGGTGTGATGGTTGATCAAAGATCCACTGTTCTGTGCAAAAATGGCATCCATAGCTAATGGAAAGCAGAGAGTGCTCTTGGCAATAAAATAAATGAGACGTCTAATTGTCTAATGATTTCACAAATATAATCTTATACTGTGCACTGAAACAGAGATTCTTTGCACACTCTTCAGTTTGTGTAAGTTTTTGCTCTTTTTGTTTGAATTTTTAAATTGAAATTAATTCAGTCCAAGTACTCCTAAAATGAAGGATGAAATAGGGATATTTAATGTATGTACCTAAGATGTCTTCAATATTTCTGCAAAATGCTTCCCATGCAGTTGCCTGTTTTTCATTGTGAATATAAGAAATATGGGGGAAAATTTAATCCTCTGCCTTTTGATGATGTGCAGAAGAATGTGTTTAGTCCAGTCCTGTAACGGATGACTAACAGTTGACCAGAGAGGTTGTAGATTCCCATCCCTAGAAACATTCAAGGCCAGGCTGGACAGGGCTTGGAGCAACCTGATCTAGTGGAAGGTGTCCTTGCCCATGGCAGGGGGTTTGGACTAGATGACCTTCGAAGGTCTATTCCAACCCAAACTGCTCTGTGATTCTGTGAAATAAAAAATATTTTAAATGTGATCTGTGCAGTTACAGAAATATCCAAAACTGACATGTCTTTTGAAGAATCACTACATCAGTTTTGGATAATAAATATTAAGTATAGTCAAAGTGTGGAATAGGAAGATTTTAGCTATGCCTTTAAGTGCAAATCTCAACACATTTCTAATTTAGAACTTTTCATCTGTCCTATCACTGTATTGGTCAATGCAACTGTAGCTGTTGTATCCTGGTGGAATAAGTGGGGAGGTTGGCACATCTTTTTCTTGTGTGAAAATACTCATCCACAGGAACAAGAAAGATGTCAGATAATGCTGCATTCCAGCAAGTCTGTAGGAAATGCAAATTCTTAAGTCCACATAGGGATTGCTTAGGAGTGGTTGTGGTACTTTTAAAAAGTTTGGGCTAATATGCTAATAAGAAATGTGAGAACATTTTGAATGAAGAGAGCAGAGGCACAGAAAATTATTACCAAAGCTATTACAATTTTTACCTCAAGCCAGGATTAGTGATATTTTTCCAGGCTATATGTAAAGCGCCATCAGCTTATTTTTCTTTAAATGGGCAGCGTGAAAACGTTTCTCTTTGCTTTCATTATGGTTAAGCTAAGGAATTCTTGATTTCTTTGACCTCAGTGATAACTCACCTATAATCTGCAAATTAAAAAAAAAAAAAGCACTGCATTCTTCTCTGGGATTATCTTTAGTATCCTTAAAATGGAACAAGTGTTTAAAGTTGTGTCCTTGGATAACAAACCTCTGTGGCTGTGCCTGTCTCCAGCCGTTGTGCTCAAAAACCATCTGTGGCTTAAAGCATTAGAGCTCACTGTAACAGGAGGGGATTTACCCAGTGTTAAAGAAGAGTTGCAGTTTAGGCAGGAAATTGCATGGTTTTTTTAAGTTCTGTGGTTTAATTTCTAAAATGTCATTTTACACTTGAAAAACTTCTCTGTGTAGCTGTAGGCGTCTGCTTGTACGTGTCTGTTCATGTGGCTGGGGGTTAAAAAAGGAGCAAGATGTTGATTGAACCTTTCTGTCTAAATCCTACAACCTGAGGTTTACAAAGACAAGAAATCATAAGCATCTTAATTAATACTTCGGGGCCTTTGAGACTGTGGAAGGCTGATGTCTGTTTAATAATCCTGTTCATGAGGATTTGTGATTCCTGCCTGGGAACAACATCGCTGGTACTTGTGTTTTGTTACAGAAATGGGAAATCGCAGCATATTGGTTAAATAAAATGGTGATGGTGCTGTATTTAGTAACTCGCAGAGTGTCATTTCATTTTAAAGCCATCGGGAGAACGCAGAAATCGGGGGAGAAAAACCCTTTGTACGATGTAACAGAGGAACGCGTTGTAAAAAATACGCAGGGACGCTCCAGAGAAGCAGCCAAGCCTCGGGCACAGCCACGCCGCAGAGCCGAGCGCCGAGGGCAGCTGCCTGGCGGATCACTGCGGCCCGGGGGTCCCGGTCGGGATGGGGATTGGGATTGGAATGGGGGAGTCCCTCCGCGTACGTGCGGCGGCGCAGGTCCGCAATGAGCCCGGCGGGCGCGGCCGGGGACGTGGTGGAGGAGGCGGTGCCGCCCCGCCCGCTCTGCGGCCACAGGCACAGCCCCGGCGGCAGGTACGGGACCCGGCCCTGCGCCCCGCTACCCCCTTGATAGGCTGCCTTGGGGATTTCGGGGGGATTTCGTTGGTTGTTTTTTTTTGTTTATTTGTTTGTTTTTTTCCTGTGGAGCTGATGAGCTGTGGGTCGTGCCCGCCCGCTCTTCCGTCGCCTCGGTGCGGGGGGCTCTGAAGAGCCGGGGGTGCGGCGGCGGGGGCTCCGCTCCCCGTGCGGGGCCAGAGCAGTGCTGCGGGGGCACCTTCCCCGCGGGGCTCGGCCAGCGCTGCCCGCCCCGCGTCTCCTCCGAGGCCGCTCGCTGCCGTCCGCAGCGCCGGGGCAGCGGTGGGGGCTGACGGCTTTTGCGGGGTAATTCCGGGCGAGGGAATTGCGGGACACGTGTGCGCAGCGGGGCCGCCCCCGCCCCGGGACCGCCCGGCGGGGCGGGCGCGGCAACAAAGGGCGGCGGGGACGGGTGGATGGGAGGGAGGGGAATGGGGGCTGGGCTGGTGGCGGGCGCTGCTCGTGCGGGTCTCACCTCCCGCCCCGCTCTTTCCTGTCCCGCAGCCCCGGCGGCCAGGACCGCGCGGCAGCCGCGCCAAGGCCGGGCTGCGCCGGCCGCGCCACAAATGAAGTGCGAGAACTGCACCAAAAAGGTGAGTGCGGCGGCCGGCTCCTGCTCGTCCCCTCGGCTTGCGGGGGGGGGGAAATACAGCCTCGGGGATGGGGGAGATGCAGCCGGCGGAGACGGCCTCGTCCCGCGGCCCGGGAGCCCCGGCAGGGGGAGCGGCGCTGGCCGCCGGTCCCAAGGTCACCGAGCTCCGTGTCCTCACCCGCGGCCCGGCCGTGACACCTCGAGGGAGAGCCCCGAGGGCATTGTCGCCGGGATGCGGCCGTGGCTGTGCCCGGGCGACACGGAGCGCACCCGGCTCCTCCTGTGCCTGCGCGGGGTAGCCCCTCAGGTTAACAAACCGCCCAGAACTCTCAAACCTATGAAGCAGGGGAATTCCTGGGAAATTATTTCCATCGTAGCAATTGCACTTTGAATACAGGGTCTCGCATGTGTTCCAAAACACTGTAAATAACTCTAGCAGTGGTTAATGACACGAACAGTTCTGCAGAAGTGTTCTTACAGAATGGTGAACAGGCTTTGCATAATCCATGTATTTCATGTTTTGTTTTAGGAATGCAGTAAAAAACAGAAAAATGATGATACGCAAAGTACATCTGTTGATGCATTGAGTTCAAATGATGGCTCTGAAGAGGTAATGTTCCTTCTAAAACCTGTATTAGACTCCATATTCTTTTGTTGTTGTGCACCCCAAAAGAGGTTATAAGGAGACAACTTTCAAGTACTAAATATAACAATAAAAAACAAGCCGTTGAAAACAATTATGAGCTCTTGTAGACATCCCATAATATGCGAATCAAAAATCTCTTAAAAAGGTGAAATGCAAACACAGAACAGAAATTCTAAGTTCTAAAAATTATGAGTGTCAAAATTCTTTTACCAAGTCTTCAGAACGGGGACAGCCTATAAGGAAAAAAGAGAAACTTTGAAGTACAAGTGACAAAATATGTAGTTTCTCTTTATATTCAAGTATTCCTTCTCCTCAAGTGAGCTGCAAATAGTGTTGTAACCAGGAGTATGAAACTCTTGATCTCACAGTATGTGTTCAGTGCACTTGTAAGCCTGTGTTGTGTTTGTTTTAACTCGTGGTACAAAGCCCAAGCCATCTTGCTGTTAGAGGGGCATCTGGTTAAAGAGCTTTAATAATTGAAGGGAAAGTTTTCTCAGTTGCTTGGTGAGTTGATGGGGACTGTCAGTTCTGTAGCACAGTGCAAATTAAGTTACTAACATATGGACTAGGGGCTAAATTTAGATCTTTGTTTACACTTAAACATTTTGCAGTTTCACAGTAATAGGAGGAGCAGAGATATGGAGGGGATGGAACAAATTATTTTGATTACCTGTAAATAATCTTGGATGTTAAGCAAGTGTCATGGGTTGTCCTGTTTTAAACCAAATAGTGATACTGTGTTTGCTCTTCAGCTGGCTCATTGCAGAGATCTTGAAAATAGTTTGATCGTTATTAAATATTTGTTTACTTCTTTTTTTGCCACCAGAAAAATGAGTTTGATACATTGGCTAATGCTAAAATACTCCTTAGCGACTGCCTAGCTTGTGACAGTTGCATGACATTGGAAGAAGGAGCCAGAGTTTTCCAACAGAATCAGAAGGAGTTCTTTCGCATTCTCAACCTTAATAAGGTAAAGTGACCCAAACAATAACACACTGTTTTCTGTGAGGAGGAGTCAGTTATGGAATGACTAAGCAGCTTGGTTTCCCAGGGCAGGTAACGTGGAGATTTGTCAGGATATGCTTTTTCCAAAGAGGAAGTGAAAACTTTAGGCAACACAAATGTTAAAGTGCTTCAAATAACTTTGTACTAAAGTTGCAAGGTCACAGCACTTAACGTAAACACCAGAGGAAAGTTACTGCACCTGCAGAAGGAAAATTTATTGGCAATGTAATGATTTCATTACTGTACTAACAAACTGTTCTGTACTTCAGTGTTTATAGATATTCATACCTTCATTACTAGGACTGTTCTGGGTGGTTTTGGTGCTAATGTATCCACACTATACAAACCTATGAAAACATGTTTTTGAAAGTAGAATTGCTTTTAATATATATTCAACCTGACTACGTTTTGTCCATATTCTTAGCAAACCGTGTAAGTGTTCTATTGCTGTCTTATTTTCTGCTGAGTTCTGTTTTTTCTGGAAGTTAGTTGCTCTGTGTGGTGCTCAGATCTTTAGAACCTGGTATTAATTATTGTAGGCTGTGCTCCAGATTTCTGTGCAAAAGCTGCTAGAATAGAAACTTTTTCTTGATCTGTACATAAGTGTCATAAATATGGATTCATTACACAGTACTTAAATTTTCTTAGAAGGAGTTTAACTCTCCATACAGAACGATGTTGTCATATATGAGAAAATCAGAAAAGAAAGGGGGGAAAATAATCTTTTGGGTCACATGGGTCCTGCTAAGAGGACCTGAAGCCTCCAATAGCAAGGCAGTCGTCACAACTCCAGGGGTCCAAATGAGGACAGCAAGCAAAGGGCAGTCATGAGCTCTGAGTCGGGAGCTCTCCTTGAAGGATCATTGCACAGCACGTAGATCATGGGCTCTGACCTTTGCAGGGTGAGACTTGTCTGTAGCACAGTTCTGGTTTGTCTTCCAAGGGTTCCACTGGTGTGGAAAATGTCCCAGCTAAAACACAAGCTTAATCTTCAGCTAAATGCCACAGTCATTAGAGCTGCACAGTTCCACACCACACACTGCGTATTTTCTTAGGATTCCTCAGTGCCTACAAATGCTGATTTGTTGAGTCCCATCTTACTGCTTTCCCTCAACAACTGCAGTGATAAAGACACAGGAGCCTTAACAAAAAGTCAGATGTGTAATTTGCTGGGTTGTATTTATAGCTTCATATGCCCCTGCTTCTGTAAACATTATTTATTATTGTTTGAACATCCAGCTCTTTTCATATTTGCTAGAATATTTCATCCTACTAGAACATCAGAGGTGCTGAATGTCCCTTAACTTTCCTTATGCCATGTGGAAACCAACCACAGGATTGTCCTAGGAGGGATGGATTTCCCTGACTTAGATAAAAGAAACATCTACAGATGATTGGAGATGAACTCTGTCAGGACCAGAGGAACATCCTGTCCTGCTGCAACTTGAGGGTTGTTTCACGGGGTTTTTAATGATCTGGCCCACTGAAGCATAAGACTCTTAAGGAATAACTCCAGGAATGGGAAAGGAAGGGAAAGCAAGGAGCCTTATCCTGTCTTAATGACATATGTTTTGTTTTGTTTTTTTTTTTTCTTTGTTTCATTTACCAGAAATGTGATACCTCAAAACACAAAGTGTTGGCAGTGTCTATATGCCCTCAGTCATTGCCTTATTTTGCTGCTAAATTCAATCTCTCTGTGAATGAAGCAGCCAAGAGACTCTGTGGTTTCCTCAAAAGTCTTGGTAAGTTTGGGTTTATTAAGGTGGTGAAGCAGAAAGGGAGGGATCGTTTTGGTTGGTTTTGCTTTCTCAGCAGCCTTTCAGTACCTGAAGGGGCTGCAAGAGAGCTGGAGAGGGCTTTTGACAAGGGCATGGAGTGAAACAGGGCAGGGTTAGATTAGATATTAGGAAGAGATGAGGGTGGGGAGGCCCTGGCACAGGGTGCCCAGAGAAGTTATGGATGCCCCATCCCTGGAAGTGTCCAAGGTCAGGTTGGACGGGGCTTGGAGCACCCTGGGACAGTGGAAAGTGTCCCTGCCCATGGCAGGGGATGGAACTGGATGAGCTTTAAGATTCCTCCCAACCAAAACCATGCTGGGATTCCATTCCATGATATTTTGTTATGCAGTCCTAAGGTGCTGTTGCACAACCTTGTTCAGAGTTTGAACTCTATGCTCTGTGAAGTTACAACTGACCACCAGTGCCACATACACCAGTGTGAGAAACGCACTGGAGACATTCCCTGCTCACAGTAAAGGTCACAGAACAGAAGGACATTGTAGAGCTGGCTCCAAAACCTTCGCTACCAAGAAATCAGGAAGGGCATAGTTACAAGCTTCCCATTATTTTGTAACTTGAGGAAAAAGGTAATTCTTATTCTGAGTTCCTTTCAGTCCTTTTGACACATTGTATCTCTAGAAAATTCTCAGTTCTGGTTTTTTCTGTAATTTGAAATTACGTGCAAGAGCTGTTGTATCTGCCTGTTTTATGTTAAAGCTGTATTTTCTTTGCTCATTATATGCAAAGTGTTAAATAAAAAGCAAAAGCCACTTTGCTTATAAGTTTGGGGTTTTTTTAAATTTACTTGAAGGAAGAAAAAGGACAGTAATAAACCTATAAACTGTTTCCTCCCGTATGTGTCTATATATATTCATTGTTCATGTTTTTTCTGATGCATCTCTGTACCCAGTGTATATTCTTCATCTCAAAGCATTCCTAAGTTCTGGTGGGCCCCAGTTTTCCTAGAATGCATTCATTATCTACAGTCACTTCTGTGGGGATGTGCTCAGTGTTACGTAGGCTTACAGGGAGTGTGTTGCTGAATGAGCAGCCAGAAGGTCTCTGCTGTGTTGGTGATATGCTCCTGTACCTCTGCAGGCAGCTTGAGCAGCGGAAGATATGCCTCTCAGCTGGATCTATTTTTTTGTGACTTCAGCATGTCTTGAAGAGAACACTGCTTTACAAGAGTCACTGCATGTCACCCAGGAGTCGTGACATCCTGTTCAATTAAACTAAAAGTGATACATGCTGAGTGGCAAAGTGCTCAGAAGGAAGCAGAGAAGTTTTTGCAGTGCTGCTTGCAGCATTAGCCACTTGGTGGTCCTTTTTAAGCTCAGGATGTAGAAGATGTTTTTCCAGTGTGTGGCTTTTATTTATGACTGTACTATTTGTGAAAATTTGCAGAGGGGAAGGAGTATTCCTGTTGATCCTTCAAGAGTATTCATAGGTCTGGAACTTTGAAAGGGGTTTGTGAGGTGGAAAACATCCTAGTAATTCCCTGTTCCTTTCTGCTTGCGTCCCTAGGGGTGCATTATGTATTTGACACCACTATAGCTGCAGATTTCAGTATCCTGGAGAGCCAGAGGGAATTTGTGCAGCGGTACCAACGGAGGAACCAGGAGGAACATGCCTTACCAATGTTTGCCTCTGCTTGCCCTGGTGAGAACTGATTTATCCATCCTTCCTGCCCTTCAAACTGGTCTCGTTGTCGTTGGAACTACCAAGGAGCTGAGGAAAGGGCGGCTTCCTTTGGGAGCCTTACATAACTTGGAGCATTTTTGTTTTGCTTTTGAGGGACACCAAACACACAGTATTTGTTTCCAGTATCACTGATCATCCTGAGTGCATTGCAGTGCTTGGAATTGAGAATCAGAACTGGAATGGAGGAGTTAGTGGGTGCTGCTTGTGTGTTCAGACCATAAAGATTAACAGGGTGTTTCCTCATTGAAAAGAATCTTAAAGGAACTTTGTTATAATTAAACCACAACCTCCGTTATCTTAAGCAAAGTTTAGAACTTGCCACTTAAGCCTAGAGGAAGGTAGCAAGTGACATTCCTTGTGATGACTGTGAGATGGTTACGTCTGACACTTGGAAAGTAATTGTCACGTGAAATGTCACAGACTTGACTCGCTGAATGGCTCACTTCTGAGAATCTTGCACCTGAGAACATGTTCTGTTATGAGCAGAACCTGCACTTGTAACAGCTGAAAAGATGCAGAACATGCAGTCACTGCTTACTTTTTCCATTTTTTAGCACAGCACCATTTCAATTCAAGTAAAAAGTCACATTCCTAAAAAAGAAGTATCAAAAAGGAGGTAGAACTAACTCCTTTGCCTAACATCCCCCTCAAATTCACCCTAAAGTTCATAGTGTTGCCTTTCAAAAGGCTGATAAAAGTGCCAAAATATTTCTTGCTAGCTTTGAAATAACTTATGGATTGCATTCATTAAAGAAATGGTAGAGTGATGATCAGTTGCAGTTGGTAATCCCCAAAATCTGCTGTTGTCATTGATGTAAAGTTTAAATACTGCTGTTTGAATTATACTTGTATTTTTGTTTGTTTTGTGTATTTTGTAGTGGAAGTATCTGGGTTATGCTTTAAGTACCACAAATATGTATTAAAAAGATAAGTCTCTTTTTTTCTGTTACTGTTATCTTAGTGTAGCCTCTTATCTTCAGGAGCAGACATACCATATATTGCCCTTTTTCATGTAAAACCCGTGCAGTTGAAACACCCTGGTTACTCAGTTTTGTTGTCTCTTATGTGCTTTAGGTAAAATTCAAAGCCTGAGGATTTCTTCTAGAATTTCTGAGATAATTTTCTTCATCTAGAAACAGAGCTCAGATTATCTGCTGCTCTCAGTGGAAATACTTTAAAATAGTTAATGGAGCACTTCTCTTATCCTTGTCTGGTCTGCACAAGATAGTTTATGGTTTCAGTGCTGGTTTTGGTGTCAGCTCTCTGTTGTGATAGACATGGTAACAGAAGCATGGGTGCTTTCCATTTCTGGGAAACTTAACCCAGAATATCACCATAAACCCATTTTAAAAACGTGGCTTGTTTCTTTGTCAGCAATTAGAGAAAACAAAAATCCTGATTAGTCATCTTTAAAGTGAGCTTGTTCGCTGTGTTTCCTGACCTTATTTGTCTGAGTGCATTTTCTGTTCCTTCTTCTCCTTCCTCTTTCTACCCCCAGATTACATAAATTTATCCCAGAGATGCTGTTCACTGGGTGTGTTTATCACCAAATGGTTTTTATATAGCTCTGTAGATGCAAGGTCAACGTGAACTCAGGTATAAATGCTTTACTTTTTTTTTTTTTTTTTTTAATCTTGATGCGTGACTTTGCACAGACCTATCACCCGCTGCAGCAGTCTGGGGTGTAACAACTACCACGAGCAAAGAGCAGAGCCTGGATAGTCCAGAACCTGAGAAAAGGAGTTCTATTGTCCCTGTCTTAATTGTTCACCTCCTGCTGCTCTCTGGGGAGAAAGGGAGCTCATATTTGGTTTGTTTCCTGTGGAAAGAACAGTGGTATGACTACTGATAGTATATGTAATATCTCAAAGTAATCAGTTCCCTTCCGTAATGTACCGAGCTGGTGAGTAACATGAAACACTTGCTCTGGAAAATCCAGTGTTTTTAAGGCACTGCCAGCCTCTGTGTACTCCCAGAAAAGCCAGTGGGGCAGACTTGCAGCAGCAGCAGGAAGAACATAAGTATTGAGGATTCTCTAATGCTTTTGTCCCAGTCAATTTCCTTTTCCAAGAATGGGGTTTTACAGTAGCAAAAGTTTTCTTAGTTTTTTTTGCACTTCCTACAGATACATAGATGCATCTTCTTGATCTTCTCACAATAAACCACCAAAAATAACATGTTCTGAGCTACATCTGCAAGAATTCATACAGTGATTTGTAGTGCTTTCTTGCTCATTGATGCCAACACAAGCCAGCAAATGGCCAAGAATCCAAATGAATTTACGAAGGCTGTAGGTCTGGATGAGTGCAGGTGTACCCTGATATAAGAATGGGGTATCTGAGGTTTTCCCTAACTGTGGCTCTGGAATTCAGCCCTGTGATGAGTGGGTAGAAACGGCAGTGTGCGTATGGAGTGCAGACAAAAACTCACTTGCCAAGGCTGCCTGTACAATTAACCAGTGACTAATGAGACTAAGGATCTTTGGGAGCTGCAGCTATGAGACACTTGTTCCATCCACTGCAAGGACAGAAACAATTTAAGGAATTGCTTCAGACAATACCTGTCAGAAGTCTCTTGGGATTTAGTGACATTTCCTTACAGTTCATGATTACAATATCAAAAACGTTGCAATTACAAGAACCAGCCTCATAGCAGGAGTGCTGGCATGATTAATGGTTTTTACAATGGTAACTACAAGGTTTTTAAAAACTGTCCTTGTGTTGTTTGAAGCAGTTTTTGTTCTCTTTAGACAGCACTTGAGACTAAAGCCATTTAAGCAGTAGGATGTACCTATCATGCAGAATATGCTAATACAGCTTTTTACCAAGCACCAATAAATTCAGTGCTTTTTGCAGATAATGTCTTGGACTTAAAGTCCCAGTTGAAGGTGGACATTAGGCAAACTTCCAATTCAGAGTCTGGCAGTTCAGTACAGTCCTGATGGGTAAATCTGTGGTCCTCAGCTTTTCCTACAGCAGAAATGAATTCTTGTTGAAGATGATGTATGCCTTGGAGATTTTTCATGGAAACCAGCTTGAAGTCTGTACATTAACAAGAATTGGGAATATTTAAACAGCTGGAGGATCCTTGGGTTTTCCCAATACTTAGCACCTTCTCATTTTCATCAGTAAAATTTTATTACACTGGGAAAATTCTTTCTCTGCTATAGAGAGACAAACCATCTGAACACTGCTTGCCATCTGAACATCCCAGTTTTGTGCTGCTGTTGGCATTTGTGCTATTGTTCTGACTTAAACAGTACCAGGTGTTTTCACATAAGTGATAATTTCAAGCTTAAAAATTAAGCTACAGGTTTTCCCCTTCCTGGGCAGCATGTACTGCACAGCAGTTTCCCTCTTTTATGTAGTCACTAATTTGCTTGAAGATAAAGCATGATTTTTTTCCACTATTTCTTAGCACCAAAAGCAACACACCTGCTTCGAAGGCTGGGCCTAACTCTCCTGCACAATGTAGGTGTCATGTAGATGAAAAAAGCTCCAAACCCTTGCTGTGAAAGATTCTGGGCTTTTCAGTAAGAGCTACAGAGCCTAAGAAAGAATTGCACACCCTAAATACCTTGATTTGCTCATTTGCCAGCGGGGAATAATACAACAGCTCTGGATGTTGGGGATGCTGTGGATATCTATAGCTTGTCCCAGTGGAATGCTTAAGGGATCTGGCAAAAGGGAGGGGGATTCTTGAGTAACTAAAGACAGAGTGTTGCATACAGAGAGATTTCAGGTGGTTCCTGTGTGTGGGGGTGAGTGTGGGGGTGTTTCTGAAGGTGTGGCTACTCTAACAATAGTAAAAGAAGCCATTTTTTCCTAGGCTTAATCCATGTGCATCTTATGATAATGCTTTCATGTGACTCTTCTGTTCTAGGGGAGGCAAGCTGGGTGCATGGATATTAAATCTCAGGAAACAGCAGGTTACAGCTAAGCAGCCAAACAGTGCATTTGTTGTAGTATCTGCTGATCCAAGGGCTGAGGTTTAGAAGGTCAAATATCCCCTGTTAGCTGGGGTCTTGTTCTTTCTGCTTTGTTAAATCCATACCTGAGGAAGGGGGTAACAGGTCATGAAGTCCACAGTGGCCCTTGGTCTAGAATTAATGACACAGTGAATTATTGATGAAAGCATTATTAACAGAGCCTTAAGGTTTCCTACAGTTCCCAAGGCGGGGCTTGCAGCCTACACAGAAATATCCTACCTATTGTGAAGGTGTCATCATTTTTAGGAGCTGTTGTGTGACTGCTGCCCCTTGCTGTGCTTATGGGCCACTTCTCTCTACCTGTAATTTTTTGTCGTTCCAGGTTGGATCCGATATGCTGAAAGGGTACTCACCAACCTGGTGACCTCTCACATTTGCACTGCAAAGTCTCCACAGCAGATCATGGGCTCCCTAGTGAAGGGCTACTTTGCCACGCAGCAGGTAAGTAATTCTGATTTATTTTTACCATTATATTCTTCTAAACAGAAGGGATGGGTTTTAATACTGAAATACAGATCTTAGTGTATTATATGTGTCCTTTACTTGAAGAAGAAATGGTGCTCTGCTGCTGTACAAGTGCCCATGATGAGAAGAGTGTACAAAGAACATCGTTTCATACAGTGCAGTGTGAGCTGGCAGCTATCCTTGCACCCCCAGTGCAACATGGATTTAGATATTTATGGGTAAAGTTAAATACATAGCAGTTAAAGGTTTTTTGTGAAACGCTGCCTGTGTAGTTCTATAGCACAGCCAAAACAGGAGTGGAGGAGAAAAATGTGGAAATTGCCCTGTTATCTGGGATCAATAAAAGCATTGTATCCTAGGAACTAACCTTTTTATCTTATCAATTTTGTATGTTGAAAAAATTGCTGTCCTTTATGTATCATACTTAAATGGAACTGCAGCCACATTCTGTAGGGAAGGGTTGCTGTCTGCACGTGGACAGACAAATTCTGAAGGGCCTGCTGTGGATGAAAGTTGAATTAGTGACAGAAACCAGGACTCTGAACTCCTAACTTGTATTCACTTTCTAAGGCAATCAAAAAGCTGCAGAAAATGTGGTCTGAGGGAATAAGATCCAGCCAGAAGACAGACTTTGGAAGTTTGTTGCTGATGCTTTGTGACTTCTGGCAAATCATTATCTGTGTGCAGCATTCTTTAAATTTAATGGGTAGGGACTTGTTCCTGATATCGCCTGCATGAGGTTTACGTCACTATTTTTGTCCTTATCATCCTTCAAGCTGTCTTGTGCTCTTCGCTGGGTTCACATGTGCTCCCTTCTGTGTTCCACAGAACCTGTCTCCTGATAAAATTTTCCATGTAGTTGTGGCACCTTGTTATGACAAAAAGCTGGAAGCCTTGAGGGAAGATTTCTACACTGCCTTGTATAATTCACCAGAAGTTGATTGTGTCCTGACATCAGGTCAACTTTTTTAAACTTACCATCTATAAATATAGAAGTGAATCACCATTTTTAGACTAGCCTTTGTGCCAGAGTTTGCTTTTTTTCAAGTCTGCTTTAGTCATAAGGTTGGCTTTTTCCTGCTTTAAAAATGAGTACATTTTTTTGTGCTCCTGGTAGTACAGATACTGCACGGGGAAGGCAGAGTGACACATACTTTCCTTCTAAGCTGCTATTCATCTGAAAAAATCAAGTATTTTGTCAGCCTCTTGAGGAAGGTAAAAGTTATGCAAATCCATACTTAAAATTATTGTCTGGTTTGTCTATGGTTATTATTTTATCTCCACTGGAATTATTCCTAATTCATGGCACCAATTGCCTTTCGGTGAGGATCTTGTCTTTAGCCTTAGTGTCCAAACTACACATCCTGCAAGTTGGGATATTTCCAAACTTGGCCTAACAGAAAGGCTGAGGATTTAAGCAAAGTTTGGGCAAGCTGAAGGCCCCTTTTCTTTGGGGCTGGAAGTGTCTGGGTTCTCAGTTACTGGAGGGAAGTGACTGTAGGAAGAGCTGGAGAACGTGACACAAATCACATGCAGGTGTTGGGCCATTGATCTGAAGCAGAGGCACAGTGTGTGTTGTGCTTTGTGTTGAAAGTAAAATGTCATGTGTTTTCCTACAGGTGAAATTCTCCAGATAATGGGACAGAAAAATGTGTCTATGAAAGATGTGACTGAAGTAGCTGTAGATAGTTTGTAAGTAGTTCTGTTGTGGATTGCTTCTTATTTTGATGACAAATGACATGTTGGTGCATATTCAACATAAATGTAAAACTGCTTAGAAGAATGTTTTTTCTTTTTAGAGAAAAAAACCTGCATCAAAGCCTGAGTGTACCACAGCTTCACCCTTTATATAGTGACAAAACCCACAAAAATATTCTCTCAGATGTTCATTGCTATATATAAAAGTAATATGAAACAGATAATATAGACCTGCATGTACTGTCTAAATACAAAGCAGATAATTTGAGGTAATGACCCTTACACAGTACCTCCTTTAAAATTTATGTCTTGAAGATTTGTGTTGCTCCTGATTTACATTTTAATGCAGTAATAATAATTTGACTGTATCAAGTTCAACCTTTTGCTAGTAAGTGTGATTGTCTGGGGGTGTTGACCCTGTTCAGAGCTCTCCTGTGTTCCTTGTGTAGAGCCCAAGAGTCTGATCTGTCCCGTCCAGCTGCCTCCCACAAAGCTGCTGGGACACAGTCCCAGGGCTGACCATCTGCTCTGGGCTCCCCTCTCTTTCACAGCAGCATCCTGACAGTAAATTTCCACTTGCCCAATATGTTCATGTAGATTGCTAGAAGCAGCACCCTTTCAGAAAATGGTAATTAATTGGTTTTTATACTGAGGACAGCAGTCAGTTTTTCAAGATTAGATAAAACTGAACTGTGCTTTAGATGAGAAGCACACAAAGCATTGGATTGGTTTTGTTGCCATCCCTTATGCCTGGCTCAGGGGGCGGTATGTGTGGTGTTTAATTCTCAGTTACAGAGGCTGCTCCCCCGATCTTTGTTCAACTGTGACAGATGTTCCTTGGTATCTTTCCAAAGGGGTGGTAGTGGAGCAATAAACGTGCTGTCTTGCACGGAACAGAAAGCTGTGGAAGTTTTGAAAAATCCTTTTCAGTTCCAGCTAGTATCCTGCTTGGACCTAGAGTGGAGAAATTTGAGTGGGTCAGCTGGGAACATGTTCACAGCTGTGTTTGTAGTGCAGCTCCTATGATTGCTTCTAGCTGAGATTGTCACACAGAGTGAGAATGAATAAAGTTCTTGCAGGCATAATCACACAGAGACAGTCATTTAATTCTATATCAGAATCACACAGAGACAGTATTTTAATTCTGTATCAGCCTGTCCAGTGAAAGGACAAGCTGTTATTCAGAATGTACCTGGTTTATTAGCTCAATTTATAGAATCGTAGCATATCCTGTGCTGGAAGGGCCCCACAGGATCACCCACGCCAGCTCCTGTCCCTGCACAGACACCCCAACAATCCCACCCCGGGCATCCCTGGCAGCGCTGTCCAAACGCTCCTGGAGCTCTGGCAGCCTCGGGGCCGGGACCATTCCCTGGGGAGCCTGGGCAGTGCCCAGCACCCTCTGGGGGAAGAGCCTTTCCCTGATCTCCACCCTAAACCCCCCTGATACAGCTTCAGCTGTTCCTTGGGTTCTGTCACTGTTACAGAGAGCAGAGATCAGAGCTGACTCTCAGGAGGAAGCTGCAGATCCTGGTGACGTCTGACCTCAGTCTCCTCCAGGCTGAAGAAGCCAAGTGCCTTCAATTCATGTTGGAAAATAATGTTAATTTTTAAAAGGACTAATCTGATAATACTGGCTCAACTGTGAGACCTAATGACATAAATTTTTGCTCTTCTGGGGTCTTAAAAGTAGATCTTGCAGACAAATATTTAAATAACTTGAAGTCATCCTCTTAAAACAAGTCCCAGCACAGCAACAATTTGTGATAAAGTGCTTGGTATTAAAAAAGTTGTATGAATAAAGTAACTTTTTGGGGAGAGGTGAACTTCCAGGAGATGTTCTTGGGATATGATCTCCCATTTTCTCTCCTGAACCATAGTGTAGCACTTATTTTCAGGGTACACTGTTCTAACCTGGTTGCAACTGATTTGGTGTTATTTTATTGGCACAGTTTTACAGACAAACAGTTTCTAAAGCAGGAGAGTTGTCAGCAAAGACTTGTAACTTCTGAAGTACTTTTGTATTCTCACAGGCAAAAATGATCATTTATTTAAGTAGTTTTTCCCCAAAATGGCTCTTGAGCAGTAAATGGCTGTTAACAAAATCGTCAGGTTGTGATGAAGGTATATTCTTATAAATGTTGCTTGATATTTCTGAACATCTCACTGCTGTCCTGAATAATTTACATTTTTTAAGCTGTAATAAATAAAAATGTTAATATGTTCTCACTTAGTGCTACGAAACACTCTTTGGTGGGGGAGACAGAGAAGGGGAGAAACACACTACTTTATTGAAGTGAAAGAATGAAATTTCGGAGTTGATCTTCTTTTCTGTTGTTTCCTAAGGTTTGATGACCTAAAGGAGGGAGATGTAGTAAGGCACGATGGGAAGAGATCTGATGGTTACCTGGAGCACATTTTTAAACATGCTGCAAAGGAGCTTTTTGGCATGGATGTCAAGGAGATAACCTACAAAGCATTAAAGTAAGTTGGAACTTTGAATCCTTGTTATGTAGAACGAGTGATCTAAAACAGAGTAGGGTATTTTCAGTCGGAAGGGACTCACAGCAATCACTTGGTCCAACTGCCTGAGCACTTTGGGCTGACCAAAAGTTAAAGCGTGTTATTAAGGGCTTTGTCCAAGTGTCCCTTAGGCACTGAGAGCCTTGGGGCATTGGCCACCTCTCTGGGACGCCTGTTCCAGGGTTTGACCACCCTCTTGGCAAGGAACTGGTTCCTGAAGCCCAGGAACTTGCCCTGCTTTGATTGATGCTGCAGTGAGAGCAGTTACGGCTAACCTGGTTTTTGGCTGATAGGCTATAAACCTGCTCTAAACCTGCAAGTCTCTCACTGTAAAGCAGCTCCTGCTGGTACTCATTTTATTAAAAACTTACCTGCAGTTCCACCCCAACTTCTGCTTAACTCAGTTTAGAAAGTGGAAGAGTTCACCTCGATCTCACTGTTACACTTGTTCTGTTCCCTTTACGGCATCTGCATACAAACTGACACAGCTGGGTTGTTCCTCTGGGAATGCACGGGGTTAAAATGTTCTCTGTTTATCTTGACAGGAACAAGGACTTTCAAGAAGTTACCCTTGAAAAGGATGGGGAGACAGTGCTGCGTTTTGCAGCAGCTTATGGCTTTAGAAATATCCAAAACATGGTCCTGAAGTTGAAAAAAGGAAAGTTTTTATACCATTTTGTAGAAGTCCTTGCCTGCCCAGGAGGTAAGAATAATTGTGGATCCCCAGTTGTTCTGCCTATATATATATATATAATGTATCTTGAATCTCAAAGGAAAGCTGCCTTACAGGCAGGCACTTCATTTCATTCCCTCTTAATTATCTTCTTAATAATCTAAAATCTCGCTATTTAATGAAGGGTCTAAAACACCAATTACAGGTGCAGGGTTGGCTCAAAAAATGATTGAATTTTCTAAAATTAGCCACGATGTTATTTGTTCTCTTCTGGCCTATAAATAAGTGCCAGCACTGTGCTGCCAAACCTCAGAGGAAATACTCTGAAATGGTGGTTGTCAAGGGCAAGGAAAGACAAGGAACATAATTAGGATCATAAAACCATGGAGAATGCAGAGAAAGACTGTTGATAGGGAAACCTCATTTCCATTAAGATGGTGTTGATACCAGAGTCACTTTAGGTAAATACAAATTATAACAGCATGGGGGGAAGTTTAAAGAGAAAACTTCCTTTAGAGAAGTGTCAAAAAAGAATTCTGAGTTAACAAAGACTTTCTTTTCATATCCAATCCTCCATCACCTTCCATCTTTTTAATTTATTTTTTTCCTAAGGATGCCTAAATGGAAAGGGCCAGGCACAGACTGAGGATGGCAAACCAGACAGAGCCCTGCTTGCCCAGATGGAAGAGGTGTACACTGCGATTCCCGTCAGGCTGCCAGAAACCAACCTGCACATACAGAAGGTGTACCGGGACTGGCTGGAGGGCATGGACTCCAAGAAGGTCCAGGACACTTTGCACACCACGTACAGTGCAGTAAATCAAAGCACGAGCAGTTTGGATATCAAATGGTAACGACTGAAGGTGCAGAGCTGTGCTGAGCTCACGGGGCAGCACTGGAACCCTCTATGCAATTGCGGCCGCTGGGCACTGGCGAGGGTGCGAGTGAGGCTCTGCCCAGCTCGGGATTGTTCTTGGGAAGAACCATTGCTTTGTAAAACCAGAGAAGTCTCCAAAAGCCCTGGTTCCTGCCACTGTCATTTAACTTTCACTGTTTGTCATTTCCTGCGTACAATGGATTTCTTCATTCAAAAACTTGATCTTGCAAGGTACATAAGCTCTTTCTGCCAGGGACAGGGAGTGTCATTCCTGATGAAGTTACTCCCTGAAGTGAAGGGTTCACTGCACGAAATGGGCTCCTCCAAGAGGGTGAGATGATTTTACTCCTAGATCTGCGATCCCTGTCATCACAGGAAAACAGTCAACAGGAATTTCAGTACTGATGCAGTTAGTGTGAAGTAACTTGGGATTTACTTGCCTTGTTAAGGAAAAGGCCCTTTTAAAGGACAAGCGAGTATATGGAGAGATGTAATGAATTTCTGTAAGCCTTGTATCCATAATTCAGCAAAAAATACTCAGTTCCAAACTAGCCACCACGTCTTAGTGATCTAATGTCACAGAATGCTTCATAGAAACTGAACCTAACCATTTAGCTAATGCTAAATGGTTCATTTAAAATAGTTCCAAATAGGTTGGTTGGTAGAAAAAGAGAACTTTCTTTCCTTTAAAGTGTTCTGCCAAGCTTGCAGCCAGGAGCAGTGGTGCTGCTTGCTTTGGCTTCTCTCTGAGAGTGAAACATGCCCAGATTTTTCTTTCGCTTGTCTCCGTGTTGAAAGACTTCTGCAAAAAATAACTTCCTGGGGTGCCTCTGAGAAAAAATACTGAGCAATGCTTGTGAGCTCATCAAAGTTACAATACATCAGCATCATGAATTTTGATGCACTTATTTTTATAAATACGCTATAGAGGTTCATTTAACAGACATTGTGAAGTGGTACTGCCATGCAGCTTGTCTGCAACTTCCCCAGTTGTCAGAGAGTTATTCAAGAATGTGATGGACAAAAGAAATTAAGACTCCTGCCAGACTTCTTCAGATTTTCCTGGTAGCATCAGATCTGTTCATGATAATGGCTGTTTGAAGCTAGCAAAGTTCTAGCTTTCCTTATGCAGCCTGAAAGTGTGGATGGGCTTTTTTAACCATTTCATGCAGTTTGAATGAATCTTCTTGCAAATTTCTTTAATACTACAACTGCTTGTTGTAAGTAAAAAATCCTGCAAAAACCTGTGTGTTTGAAATGCACATTTAACCTGGACACAGTGGAATGGGATACAGCATCAGGGAAGGCAGGGCGAGACCTGGCATTGGCTAGACCAGGGAGGCTGAAAAGGAGAGAGACAATGAAGTGTCACCCTGCTGACAAGAAATAGCTCTTAATCGTGAAGCTGTTAATAATTGCAGCTTTCCATTGGACCTCCACCTAAATAACAAACCATTACACTTGGAGGGAGGTTTTCTTTCAAGTGCAAGCGGATTTGATTACTGCACTACCTGAATGCCCACACTGAGATTATGCCCATGAATGATATAAATCAGCCTTTGCAAGTTGTTCTTTGTGATAAGAAAGAACACGATACTTAACGTGGTGCAATATCAGAACATCGACAGAAATCTACCTCTGTACGGGAAAGGGGAGTCCAGGAGTTGTGGGAAGAGCTTTGTGTAGCTGGAACTGTAAGAGATGTCTGCTAGAGAAAGATGGGGGTGTTGTGTGACATTTCAGAACAGATTACTTTCAGAAGCAACATACGCCTCCTTCGGTCTGATTTTCCTTATCTGCCGTGATTTCCTCCAAAAACTCCACCGGAATTCTAATGTAATAAAGTGGTCCTGTTCTGTTTGTATAGGCCTGTTTCTCTGTATATATGGTTTGTAGCTGAATGCATGTTTAAATTATATCACTGCTGCTCTTTGTACAGTGTGCTTATTTTTTTATGTGCTTATACTGGGTGAAATGGTACAAAACCAGTTTGCTTTTCTGAGGAAATCTTCAGTAAACTACACAAGAGCTGCCTTGCTGTTCTGAAAGCAGAGCCCTGAACTGTTTGTACAACGTGATGGATCCTCCCAGGGCTGGGTGGCACCTTGGCCGGTGTTTGCCTGCTGCACTGAAGGGCCTCACTCCCTGTGCCTCTGGGGGACCCCAGGAATGGGCTGGGCAGTGGGTGAAACAAATCTGCTCTGCTCCCACTGCAAGGGCAATCAGTGGCTCAGTGTCTGATATAACCTGTTTCATTTGGATGCACCCTTTCTTCCATGTGCTCAAGTGTTTTAACCTATTGAGGCAGTTGCAGTGCAAAGAGCTGTTGATGATTTGTCTGCTGCAGAATTCTTTTTTAAAGACAGGGAAGGCATCTAACTGAGCTTGTAGTGGCTACACAGAATGTATTATCATTAGTGACCTATGTAACTGAGACTTGTCCTTTTTTTTTGTCATCTTTTGTGTTTTGTAAGACTTTTTGGAGTAAAATGTTTTAGTTTTTTAAAGGTTTTTTCTTTAAAGTGCCAGTCTAAAAGGAAAGGAAAGAAAAGTTCTATCCCTTAAGTCTTTCCCCCTTCACCTACTTTCATTGAAATTTTAACATATATCAGAAAACCTTGTTGCAGCTTCATCTATAGTGAAATACTTGCCTGAGGTTTGATTCTGGCTTTTAAATCTGCAGTTGCAAAGTCCATTATCATTGGCAATATGTGTTTGTAGCCACACTTCTGAAATTACAGCACTATTTAGTTCCCTGATCAGATTTTGGCTACTAATAATTTCTATTGCCTACTGCCTTTTCAGCAACAGGAAGAGCTCCTGACGTGGCCACAGCTATAGTGTTTTACCTCTCCCTTGAATGCTGTGCTGAGACAAGAGGATTTTTAGAAAATTGTAAACTGGAGGGATTGTGGGAAAGGAATTAAACACATTAAATGAATTAATAAAATTGTCTTGGGATGTTCCTGACTTGAGCATGTCAGGTGCTGGATTCTTGGCGTTATGGTACTTTACTCTGAGACTGCTTCGGCGTGTTGCGAAGTCCCTTTGCCTGGTGCAGGAGGTTTCCCTCAGCCACAGCCCCCGTGTGTGTCCCCTGTGGCCAATGACCCGGGCAGCCCTGGGCTGTGCTCTCCCCCAGAGTAATGCATATATCCACATGCAGCAGTCTCAGCTGGATTATATCTGGATGATGTTCAGTTACCCAAATTTCGGTGCTTTGTTTCCAAATGCAGCATGACCATGAATTGTCGTAAATAAATCTCGGTACTCAATTCTGCGCTGATTCTGTCTCGTTCCGTGTAAAAGTTTAACTCTTTAAGTACACTTGGTTTCACACAAGAGGTTTGTCTGGGGCACTGAGCAGGAGCACTGGCCACATCTGTGGCACCAATACTGCATCAGCACTTTATGGGATTCTGGATTACAGTTACACCTCAGACTCTGGTAAATGGAAGGAGAAAGTTGCCAGGTTGCTGTAGGAAATGGTAATTTGCTCTCTAGAATTGTAAATTAATACATCTGCCTTGCAAGGCAGAGAAGCCTCTGTGGCTTTAAAGCTCTTGTGCCTGAGGACAGTGATGTTGGTGTGTGAAGCCAGCCTGTGTGAGTGGCTGGTTGTGCTGAGGTTACTGGACAGAGTAGGTTAAAACACTGGTGCACAGGGAAAGATCTTTCTTTCTCTGTGGCCTGATCCAGCAGTTGGGGAAGGGATGAAAATTAGCCCTGACATAGACAAGGGATTTTTTTTCATCTGGCGGTTATGTGAAAATTTAATGAATTGAGCAAACATTTCAGCATGTTCTCTTGAGCAGTTGGGACCTGGATTTCTACTAAATAATAACTCCATTTGAAGGTGTTCTGTGTTTTTTTTTCAAGGACCGGCAAGGCAGGGTTACCTGGCCAGAGGAAAAGGAGGAGGACGAGGAGGAGCTGTTGGCACAGAGCAGGCTTGTTCCTGTTGCTGTGTAAACAAGTGACTAGTAGGACAGGTTTGGAGGAAGGGAGCCAAGGTGTTAAGATGTCCTTAGCTACTCTGGAAATGAAAAATAACTACTGAGGGTTTGTGTCAGCAAAGCAGAGGGAATATCCATTTAAATTGTGCAGAGTTCAATCTGTGATATCATATCCACTCCAAAACCACTGCATTTCTGCCCTTATTTTCCAAGTGAGTAGTTGGGTGCCTCTGAAAAATAATGTCCAAATTCTGCACATCTGCCTGACGAAATTTTCCACAGTGCCTTTTTCCCTCCCCCCAGCCCCCCAAAAATACTTAATGTAAAACAGCAATATAATACAATGAAAGACCTAATTAAAAAGTAATAAGAATTATTTAAAATCTTTTGTCAAATTCATTGCATTGAAGAAAATTGGGCGGAGCGTGACACAGTTCAGGTCACGGAAACCCTGCAGCGCTGAGCTCCGGGAGCGTCTCCGCGGTCCTGTCCGTCCCTGCCGCGCTGGGAGGCACAAAAAGGCAGAGCTGGGGCAGGTTCTACCGAGATTTGAACTCGGATCGCTGGATTCAAAGTCCAGAGTGCTGACCATTACACCATAGAACCGGGTGGTGCCTCTGGCCTCTTCCAGCCCCCCCAATAAATCCACAGCAAACAAATCCCGCTGGGAAATCACCGTCCTCTCTGCCCTTGCACCTGGGATGACCGACAGGAATTTAACACGACCTAAATATTCATGTTTGTTCCAAGTTTCTGCAATACTCGTTGTCTTCACAGAATCACGGAGTGGTTTGGGTTGGAAGGGAACTTAAAGCTCATCCAGTCCCAACCCCCTGCCATGGGCAGGGACACCTTCCACTATCCCGGGTTGCTCTAAGCCCTGTCCAACCTGGCCTTGAATATTGCCAATGATAAAGCATCGAGTTTCTCTGGGCAGCCTGTGCCAGGGCCGCGCCACCCTCACAGGGAAGAATTTCCTCCCAATATCCCATCTAATCCTCCCTCTGGCAGTGGGAAGCCATTCCCACTCATCCTGTCACTCCAGTCCCTTGTCCAAAGTCCCTCTCCAGCTCTCTTGGAACCCCTTTGGACACTGGAAGGTCCGGTATAATACGGGCAGAAAGCAAACATGAACACTGGGAGAATATCTGCTGTCAGAGACACCCCAAAACCTCATCCCTGCCTCAGAGCTCAGCAGCTGCCACCAGCTTTGCTGATGCAGAATTTTAGAACTGTGTTTCCACACAGGCGATTCAAAGCATAGAAATAAAAGGAAACAATATGCTGTGATGTGTCTGACATTCTTCAGATAATTTGTGTCAGAAACTACTAACCTGGCTGCAATAAATAATAGATACGGGGCGGGGGGAAACCCAGGAAAACTGTCTGATCGGTTACTCTTCTGCTTTAGATGCGTTTTCCACGTGGCATGGGATGTTTATGGCATGGGATTTTTATGGCATTCTCACAGTCCATGAAAAACGCCTTAAAGTCACTTTCCACGGTTCTGAGCACTAAGAAAAACCTGGCCGCGGCAAAAATGCTCACAGGTTCCACCGAGATTTGAACTCGGATCGCTGGATTCAGAGTCCAGAGTGCTAACCATTACACCATGGAACCGCACAATGTGGGCTCCCGAGCCGCGCCTACTGAGCCAAATGCAAGGAAAAAGAATTCCATGCGATAAATTTTTTTATGGATCTATAAGCAGAATCCCTGCCCTGTTTCTTGTTTCATGTATTCTGCACGTACTCATTCCATGTAAGAATTCCACTGTTTATCTCTCACATTCTACAGCCCTGAAAACAATGCCCATTGAGAAGCACTGTGGCGTTAAGTAAGTTCACAGAGCCTTTCCCGTTTGTGTCTTCCTTTTGCTTTCCTGCATTTTGTGCTGAGAGTCTCCTTGCTGTATTTGACATTGCCACAATGTTTCATTTAAACAAGCAAGACAGGGAAAAACTACAAATGTACGCGACGAGCTTTTTAAGACTAATTAAAGACAGGGACCTCCTGAAGCGGGTCCAGATGAAAAGCATGAAGATGCTCAGAGGGCTGGAGCACTTCTTCTATGAGGAAAGGCCGAGAGAGGTGGGGCTGTTCAGCCTGGTCCAGGGGGCCCTTGTGATCTTTCAATATGTGAGGGAGCTTTCTTATGAAAGATAAAGAAGAAACTTTTTACCACAAGGGTGCTGAGGCACTGGCACAGGGTGCCCAGAAAGGTGGCGGATGCCCCACCCTTGGAAACATTCAAAGCCAGGCTGGACAGGGCTCTGAGCAGCTTGGTGTGCCACTAACCATGGCAGGGGGTGGGACTAAATGGCCTTTAAGGGTCCCTTCCAAGCCAAACCACCCTGTGACTCTACGAGACCTTCAAATCGCACTAGAGGAAGGGCTGTAGGCATCACACTGTGCAGCGTTCTGCCCGACATTTACTCGCACCCGCTGCACTGCATGTCGCCAAGACGGTTTAGGAAAAACAACTGTTCTCGCACCAGCAACACCAGCGTCCCCCACACCCAGGAACAACCAGCAGCAAGGACGCAGCCGGCGGGCGCTGTACCGTGAGACGAGGCAATAAAACCCAAAAATGCTGCTGTAGCAGAGGATGGTTTCGATCCATCGACCTCTGGGTTATGGGCCCAGCACGCTTCCGCTGCGCCACTCTGCTGCTCAGGCTAACGTTCCCTCCCGCCCCACCTTAGAACGAATATGGCTATAGGCTCCCCATTCCTCGCCTTTCGTGTATGGACGCGTCCCCTCCCCGTCCCTGCAACCAGGCGGTCCCGCTACAGCTGCCGTGTCCCGGAGATACACTCCAAATATGTAAGGAGTAATGGTCATAATCTAAAACACAAGAAGTTTCACCTCAGCAAGAGGAAGAACTTCTTCACGCTGAGAGTGGCAAGAGCACTGGAACAGCCAGTTCCAGGAGTGGTGGAGTCTCCCTCTCTGCAGCCATTCAAACCCACCTGGATGCGTTCCTGTGTCGCCTGCTCCACGTGACCTTGCCTTGGCAGGGGGCTTGGACTACATGATCTCCAGAGGGCCCTTCCAACCCGAACGATTCTGTGACTCTGAAACAACAAATGGCTTCCACTACCCACATATCACCACAGGCCAGCAATATTAACTAATTTAGGTACAAACCACCGACGTATCAGCACAGAAAAGCGTCACATTCTCAGCTGCGCAGAGCCGAACGTCGCTCTGAAACCCGCCGGGGGTTATTGGTACAGCACGGACACGTGAGGAGCCCCCGGGCACCGCCCCCGCCCCAGAGTGCTTTGCGTATATTTGCATACAGCACGACTCTTTGCATAACAGGAGTTGTGCCGGATTTTGGGTCTTTCCCCCTCCTCTCCGCCGCCCCCTGCCCGCCAGACTCTCGGTTCCGCCGGAGTGCTATGCACGGCTGCTGCTGCTCCCACCGGCACGGCCTGCTTGTATGAGTCCGGGTCACCCTGACCTTGCGGAGCCCGGATCCTAGAGGTACAAATAGCTCCGGGGAGGCCTTTCCACTCGTGCTCGCTTCGGCAGCACATATACTAAAATTGGAACGATACAGAGAAGATTAGCATGGCCCCTGCGCAAGGATGACCCGCAAATTCGTGAAGCGTTCCATATTTTTTTTTTTCTTCCCTCTCATCCAGCCCTCCAACCCTGGAAGAGGAAGCTCAGGGGGTGACCTTAGGTGAGGATCAGGCTCCGGTAACAGTGACAGGAGGAGAGGAGATGGCTGGAGCTGCACCAGGGTAGGTTTAGGTTGCACATCAGGAAGATTTTCTTCATGAAAAGTGTGGTTAAACATTAGAATGGGCTGCCCGGGATGGAGTCACCGTCCCTGGAGGTGTTCAAGAAAGAACTGGACATTGCACTCAGTGCCACGGTCTGGTTGACAAAGTGGTGTTTGGTCATAGGTTGGACTCAATGATCTCAGAGGTTTTTCCAATGTAATTCATTCTGTGATCCTGTGAGCCCCCTCTGGCGCCCCACCAGCTCCCAGGACCCCCAGAGACACAGCCACGATGACAGTGGGTCCCTTACTCCTTTCCTACTGCTCCCATGCCAAGGTCCCGCTGGCCCTGAAGGCACAAGGATGGGCACTGACGTCCCAGTGCCTTGGGAGGAGGGTGTCTGACCTGGCTCAGCTCCTCGCTGCACTGCACAGAACATGTTCTGCCCAAGAGATCCAGAGGCCCAGGGCTGTACCCTGGCTGGATCCAGAAGTTTTCCTTAGTCCATGCACTGACTGCAGTAACAAATTCACTATGGTTGCTGCAGAGAATTGACTCACAAATGAGAGCGTTTGTCATGACTTTTCTGGTCCTCCAGGGACTTGCCTCCCGACCCAGATTACTGTGCTGCCACAGGTTAGTACCTTTCTGTATTTCATCTTCTCATTATCCCTTGCTTCCTCTGTACGCAGCACAGTGCAGGTTCTAGTACTGCCAAGCTCTCCTGACCACTGCATGGCACACATGGCAATGATGGGCATTCTCTATTTCTCACTATTTCCTTCTGAAATGAAATTTTTGTCTCCCCAAAATGGTTTTATTTTCATGCAGGGTGTCTTAAGCAAAGCAGTGGGACTCTGCTCCACAGAACAGCAAATCCCCCTGGGCATTGCTTAGGTGCTTCCATGACGGAAGGAGTAGTTCTTGCTCAAGAACTGCATGTTCTGTAATTCACCTTCTTTCTCCACACTACAGGATCTCACTCTTGTGGGACTCAGGGCTGGCTACCAAAAGAATAGGGCAAGATTTGGCAAAAACAGCACCACTGAAGGCACAGGTACAACCCAGAGTTATCAGGGGCCAAAAAGTTCAAGTTCCTTTGTCTAGAAGGTGTGTGGCAAAGCACTGAATCAAGATGGACTGCTTCTCTTACAGATCTACAGCTACTGTAAGAAAAAGGAGAGTTATTTTTGGAAGGTCTTTTATGAAGAGGTAGTGCTTTTTTGGCTTTGGCATTGGGGATTTTGTTTTTATTCAGGCTGAATCCTGTGATGGGGTGAGCGAAGCTAAATGAGGTGGATGCTTTTTGAAAGAAAAAGCAGAACAGAGGCAGATGGTGAGGGGGAGAAAGCAAAATAGGAAACACGAAACAAATATATTGTTAGAGATGCCATTTTTCTGTAGTAAAAATGCTTTAGCTTCTTGGTTTGATTGACTGTTCCTTTTTTTTTTTTAACTTCATGTTTTCTGCATGTTTTATTGTATGTTAGGTACCACACAGCATAATTCAGTTTCTTTTTAAGATAAAAATTATTAATTCTTTTCAGATATGATGATAACAGATAAAAGAAGGAAGTTATTAAGCTCATGTGAAAGAATTTAAATGTGATGAATCATCCAACCGCAGCAGTGAACAATAAATGGGAGGAATTCTACTCTGGTATTACTTGGATTACACTGCTCAAGGTGCAGTCAGAGAGCAGATCTTGACTTCACTTTTCTGAAAATCTCTCAGCATAAAGTAGTTCCTGTGTTGTTTCATGAAGGCCCAAATGACCAGGAGCTCAGTTTGGAAATGAGTGTGCTCTCTGAAAGTCTCCCCCTTTAACTGAGTGTCAATTCATCTTTCATATTCTGTTCTTAACAATCTGAGGTGTTCTGAAAGCACTAAGGACCCAACACAAGCAAAGTCTCCTGCTGGAACGAATCATGTGGCGATAAACCTTGTGGTTTTCAGTTTTCAGCTTTATTCTTATTCCTATTTATGAAATAGTTGCTTTGATTCTGTTTTGGGTTAGAAACAGACCGGTTACAAGATGAGAGATGGTCTTTGAGGGGCTGATTCATGTCACTGCTGTGCTGTGTCTTTTAGTGGGGTGTCAGTATTGCAGTGGAACATGGAAACAAATTAGTTTGTGCCAGTGCAGTAACTCCCTTTTTGTCTAGAAATAACAATTATGTAAAAAATGCAAAAAGCAAAGTGAAGACTCCCTGCTGTAGGACATTACGAAGTCCAAAATATTAAGAGGGGTCTAAAAGGGATTCTGTTCCTGGGGTGTAGGTCTTCCCACACCTGCTTAATGAGATGGTTTGGATTCACCCTCATCTTCCAAGTCCTTAAATCATGGATAATTGGAATCTGGGAGAACATCCAGTGAAAGGTCTGAGCTTCCCATGCATTCTGGAAACAGGCTACTTGGCTAGAACAACCTGGTCTCTGTGAGGGTTTTACTCTATTACACAGATACACTAATTACTATATGAAGAAGTTTGCATTGGCATTTCCAGGGAGCAGTTTCTCAATCCCATCTCATAAATACTCATAAAACACAAGATAAATGGGGTACTTAAACATGTTGCTGGGTTAACTGATGGCTCTTGTAGCAACACAGGGCATTTTGAAATGAAAATTACACTTCAGGAGGCAAAAGGCTTCTCGGGTTTGTAAGGTGCATTATTGCCATGCTTATGGCTGGGAGTTAAATGAGATGTTTGCTCTGGAAACTACTGAAGCACAGTGAAATATTCATCAGCAGAAAGGTGATAGTACAGCCAGGATTTTCAATTGATGGAAGGGGAGAGAGTGAGCTGAAGTAATGTACCTGTGAGACTGCTATACAAACCTCTATAAATAAATATGTAAATATATATATATAAACCTCTGAAACTCCTTCCTGTGTGGCTGCAGTTTGGGATTGGGAGGAGGCAGCTTCTGCACCTGGTGCCCTCAGTTCCATGTCTGTGCATTGCTGCAGAAAACAAACCTCAACCCTCCGTGGGCCTGGAGCATTGGCTTTGGAATTTCATTCCCAAGTGGCAGCTGCTGCTTTGCAAGACACACTTCCTTGTACCAGGAATGCTGTTCTTTACGGGACCTGCGTGAAACCGCTCAGGGGCAAAATATTCACCTTGCTGACAGAGATGTCCAAGTGGTAAAACCAACATGAATACAAATATTGGTGGGATTGAAAGCATTCCCATGCTGTGTCTGTCACACAGACAGTGTAATAGAAGAGATAATGCTTGTTAATCAAATCTTGCTTATGCTAGTAGAAAACCCAGATGTCAGCCTTGAACCAAGGAAGAGTGGGGCCTTACATTGAATGCAGACATCCGGTAATGTAAACAATGCTGGTGCAAGCTTTGCGCTTATGCAGGATGTAGCGAAACACACACAGGAAAGTCACAAGAGGAAGACTCGGGGCCTTCATCCCAGCGACCACCAGGAGGCAGAAAAAGACCCCCTAGCAACAGATTGCGCGGACGCAGAGTACACCAAAGGAGACACGTACACCGGAAATAAGGGTCTATAAAGCTGTGGCTCTGGGACAGGGGGGTTGCGAGCCATTTTTTTGGCTGCCCAGCTAGCTGCTTTTGCTTGCTAATTGTCTTGCCAATAAATTGATATATTATTTTACTTAATTGGCTCACTGATTCTGTCCGAGCAATCTATAACAACAGGATCAGCTCAAGCAGCTGAAATAAACACAGGCTGGCAGATCCTAATGGAATGAAAAGAAAAAAAAACCCCTCACAAATATGGCAAATATACATTAATGTAACGGCTTTGGATTTGGATTTTTTTCTTATGTAGTAATTAATTTTTGAAGACATTGACACTGACCTCTGTTTTTCCATGCTATTTTTAACTTTATTAGCATGCATAACAGCAGTAATTTGCTTAAGTTAGTTGGCATAAAACGTGAGTTGCTGCACAACTGGTTTTGTTTCCAAATTACTTGGTAGAAATAAATGTTGTTTGTACCCTCTTGCTTCTCCCAGCAGCTTTGTGATTTCAAAATAAACAGGAACCTTAAGCACACAACAGGTTCTGGTGTTAATACAGTTCTGTTCTTTGGAATGTGAATCTATTTATACAAACAGTAATTATATTTGTGAAGGCAATCAGAAGAACTAAATATAAAAAGCCTCTAAAATAGTCCTATTTACTTGGAAACAGTATCACAGTAGGTATTTTACAGAAATAATGGTGAATGATGAGAAATTATATTTAAATTAAATGGGTAAAGTGCAAGGGATTATCTTTACAGATGTGTCATTGAGAATCTGAGCTATTTTGAGCAAAACTATAATCAAGCTACAATAATTCTTTTAAAATGTACTTCTCTGTGAACTCACATAGTAAAATGTACTATGAAAATCTGCTCAGAGGCCGAAACTGTAAAGGATAAAAGACAGTGAAATAGATTTCAGGAAGTGGTGCTCTTTTCTTCAGTTCTTTATTTTCAAGTTATGTAAATGTTGGACAACAAACCAAAAAAATCTGTTTTGGTTATTCAGCTGATTCAGAAAATGCAAATAAATATTTTTATAAGCCTTCAGTCCTCTACTAGTTCTTCAGCCAACTTGTTTGACTTGTTACTATGACTCTACCGAAGCTTACAGAAATTATAAAAAATAAATTGGCAGGTATGATCGTCCCTCTTGTGTTTAGATAAAATTATTCATAAATACTGCTGGCTAACTTAAGTCTGTGTTTTCAGTTATTTATTTAAAAACGCAGGCTGTGTCAGCAGGAGTGTGTGGAGGTGCCTTGTGACAACAACGGTTCCAAATTCTCACTGCATTTTCTTTCTCTTTGTGTCACTGATTTAGCATTTTAACAGGTAGGTCGCATTTCAAACATTTTTTGCTCTTCAGAGGAAAATTCTGGTTTTGTCTCTGAATCTGGCCTTTCAGAAGGTAAGATAACCACACAGTATTTTGAATACTCTTCCTGCGAATTTGCTGCTTGGGAAAACAGTTGATTTTTTATTGTGCATAACACACGTCACTGAAGTTTGTTATTAAACAAATACTAAAAAACATACTGGGTCACCTCTTCCTCTGGGCTTCAGTGACGGGCTGAGAACAGTTTTTACCCCAGCGCCACTGGCTGCTCCCTCAGGACGGGACTGGAGTCACCGCCCAGATGTAACACTCCAACCGCGATTTTTAGCCATTTTCCTTAAAACCGGGGCCGGGCCCCTCCCCGCCCTCACGTCATCTGCGCGCCATCAGCGAGCGCCGGCGGTCACATGTCCCCTGTTTACCTCGGTCGCTGCCGGTGGTGGCGGCGCTGCGGCGGGTGAGGGACCGACCGCCCGACCGCCCCGGCGGGGGCAGCGTGTGAGGGGCCGACGGGCGACTGGGGTGGGGGAAAAGGGAGGGGCGGCGGGGAAAGGGCGTCCTTCTCACGGGCGCTGTGAGGCTTGTCCCCTCTCGGGCGGTGTGAGGGGGGCTTGTCCTCCCTCAGGAGCGGCGTGAGAGGCTGATCTCCCCTCAGAGGTGGCGTGAGGCGGGAATGTGTGTGGGTGTTCCAGGAGCGGTGTGAGGCGGGAATGGCCCCTCCCCTTAGGAGCGGCATGACGCGGGAATGTCCCCTCCTCTCCTCTCCCCTCCACTTCGTTCAGGAGCGATGTGAGGGGCTGGTCTCCCCTCAGGGGTTGCATGAAGGGGGAATGTATCTCTGTACGTGTGCCCCAGGAGCGGCGTAAGGCGGGAATGGCCCCTGCCCTCCCTTCAGGAGCGGCGTGAAGCAGGAACGTCCCCTCCCCTCAGAAACGGCGTGAGGCGGGAATGTCCCTCCCTTCCCCTCCCCTCAGGACTGGTGTGAGGGGCTGTCCCGCAGCCCTTCGCGGTGTTCCGACTGGAAGCGGCCCCGTTCTCAGCCGCTGCCGCCACGGAGAGGCGCGGAGGGGGGAAGAGCCGAGGGGGTGGGCGCGGGTCGGGAGCCGTCGGTGAGGGGCAGCAGCGGGTGCTTGACTTGCGAGGAGCCAGAGGTGTTCGAACGTCAGCCCCCGCTGTGCTGGCTCGGGACGCTGAGGTACCGCCTGTTGTTCTGAGCTGCTTCTCAATAAAGCCTCTCCTTTATTTCCAGGCTCACCATGTCCCTGCCAGCGAAGAGGTGTGGAAGGCCCCCAGAGTTGTCTTTTCTGGAAAAGAAAAAGAGAAAGCAAAGTCTTGATAGAAGAAGGGGAAAAACACGGATTTATGTGGGAAATCATATTGACCGGTGGCTGACACTTAAGGAAAAGTTGGATTTCAGAAACGATGCGGAAGTCACAGGGTTTTTACTGGACATGTGAGTAGATTGTCACAATACTCCTCTGTTTGCTAATACCAAGTAAATAATTCTGGGTGTTGATACCAATTGTGTATTTTCTTTCTAGGTATGACAGCTACAACCTGTTGTCAAAAGCTACACACTGTCCCCTCTCTGAGGGTGTGAGAAGGATCACTGTGAAGGAAGCAAGAGCATTGTCAGCAAGCACTTCTTTAGTAGCAGCGGATGGAACGTTAGTACTGTCCTCTCCTTACTTGGGAAGGGTGGATGAAATGTTTTTCCTGGTACCACTTGAAAGACTGTAGCTGACATTTAAAAATAATGAGGTAAAAGTTACATATACAAACAGAAAATATACAGCTAATTTGCTAATTTTAATTAAATTGAAGATTTTGAAGATCTTTTGTAAAGATTTTTCTGTCTTTGTTTTCTTGTTTGTAGAGTTGAGTATATGACACTAGTGTAGATGAAACAGGCAGAATTTTTGCAGAAGAAATGTTTCAGTTAACAGCTTGGGTTGTATTTGCAGGTATGACAAATGATGACCAACTGCCTAAAGAATCTGCTTGTTCTGGATTCGGAGATGTGAGAATTGTAACTGTGAAAGAGGAGCAAGAGATGCCACAGGACTGCATGTTGACAAGGACAGATGACACGTTAGTGATACTGTGGGTTTTTGCGTGTTTTGCATTTAAAAGTATTTTGAATTGATTTTATTATCACACTTAATTTCATTTATTAGAAACTCGTTCATGCTCTGCTTCATTATCTAAAAGCACCTTGGTACATAATCGATGGTCCAGTCCTTCTGAGGCAGGAATCTGAAAGAGATACTGGAAAAGTTGTAAAATTCCTAAGAGTACAAGCAGCAAACCCAGTGACTGCTTTCCTTAATTGTGTACAAGGTTCATGAGTGAATAAGGAAATATCCAGCACTTTACATGTATCCCTGTCAGCAGTTAGGCTTTTACAGTAATACAGTGTCCAGGCACGTGCAACTGCATGTGCTTTAACCTTTCTTGAAAGAAAAATGTTTCATTTTTGACCGAGTGATGTTGCACACCAAGTGATGTGTTAAACTATCTAAAAATACTGCCATGCTCAGCGAGGCCACCCCACCATCGACTGCTGGTGCCTGTTACTGCAGTGTCTTCAGTAACTGGGGCATTCCCAGTTGAGATCAGAGGAGCCTCCAATAGGTATGCTTGTCCATTACTTTTTCTTTAGGTTTTGATTATCCACAACAGTGTTACTGAATAATTCATCCATGTCTTAGTTTTCTGACCTTTAAAAAACTGTATCTTTTAATGTGTACAGGGAGACACAGAGACCATAGGACATTGCATTGGCATTGCATGGTGTGTCCAAACCCCTCGCTAATATGGTGAAGTATGTCAAGTATCATGTTTGTCTGATTGTCGTCATCCACTGTGGTTTTGCTTGTGACTTTCCTAATTGTTCTTACTTTTGATTTTAGTAGGTGAACAAGTTGGGTTTCGGAAAGCAATTCTATGGCTGAGAAGAATCCTTGGAAGCTAGGTCAGGAGAAAATAAATACCAGTGCTGATGAAGCTGAAACATTCAAGTACATTCTTCGAAGTAGCATTTTTCTCTGGCACTATAATTTTAGTTTGGAGTGCAGCAGTAACTGAATTCCTGGGACTGATTTGATACAGGTGAAACAGAGGCTTTGTGTTTAATTGATTGCTTATTTCAGCCTTCTGAGATGTGAGAAATATTGTGAAAAATTCTTTGGTATGAAAACAACTTTGTTGCCCTAACAGGTAAGGCAGTGAGGCTGTGGAACAGTCTCATGATAATAATGTGAAGATTCTAAATTCCACCAATTACATAAAATGCTAGACAAATGATCAGGCACGTACACAGTGGTAATTGTACGAGGCTATGGAACAGCAGCTGCCTAAGGATAAGGAGAGTCAAAAATAGGAGGAGTTTAATGAGACAGGCATTCTAGGGCATGCTGTGTTATTCCAGGGAATATTTGCCTACCGGGAGTAGTTGTATAACCTCACTATGAGGAAAATGGTTTGTGTTTCAGTGTCTGAACACCACATCAGTGGTGACACTGTCAGGTTTGTCTTTAGTTCACAGGAGAGCAGTGAGGTTCTTACTGGCTGTGGGATGTCCATACAAGGGTCAAGTCAGTTGCCCAAGGTCCTGTTGGTAGCTGAACTTGGATCTTAAAAGCAAGACCAAACTTAGTTGCTAACTCAGTGTTTTTAGAAATCTGGGCAAATAGAAAATAGTCAATTTTCTTCAGAAAGGAACAGTGCTTATGTTAATGTATACTTTTTTTCTTGTTTTCAAAGGTGTGGTACTGCACTTCCTATTGAAGGGAGGCGATGCAGGTGGGTATTTCCTGCTTTCCAGGAACTTGGGTATCATGTTTTCCTGTTGTTGTTTTGGGCTTTACCAAATATGTCTTTTCATTCTGTGCTTGTAAGAGTCAGGAAAAGAACAAGGTCTTGTTGTAGGTGCTTTATTAGCACATTCAGAATTAATAGTCATAAAGCAGCTGTTGTATTCTAGGCTTTTTACTGTGAGTCTAGTTTTAGGTTGGCTAAACACTAGCTGTTTAGAAACTGCACACATCAAAGACAGTGGAGGAAGAACACTTAAATTCAGCTTCATTGGTGGCTTAATGTTTGGTTTCTGGCTTGGTTTTAGTGTCTTGCCTGATGACATTGGCTTTCAGCCATTGTTGTTGTAGAGAATTAAGTTGATGGAGAAACAGTGAGGCAGTCAAGTGACTTCAAGATTCCTGCCAGGTGAAATAGTATGGCTTTTTGAGTTGTGGCTGTTGTGAGGAGTTGGCATGTTGATAGAACAGGAAGAAAAGAATGTACGGAAATTCTGATTTAAAGTGGCATTAGCAGGGCAAAGCCAAATGGAAGGGTTACCAACCCACATCCAGTAAGGTTCCTGAAGACGTTCAGTCCTTCTCCAATGCTTCTTCTGTTATTAGCTTCTAACTTTAACTTTGGAATTTAACCAAGCTGGTTTAAAATTCTTTTTCTGGTTTACATGTAACAATTACGAAACTGTCAAAGCAGATAATAAACAATTTTTTTTTTAATATATGTTACTTGCTCTAACATTGAATAGTGATGAGTCAAAGTAGTTGAACAGGGTTTTTTGAGGAGGCTTTGGGGAATTTGAGATTCTTTTACTGTTGTGGTAGTTGAATGATAGGGATTCAAAAATTCCTTTACCTGTATTAGTAAGACAGATTCTCATGATAGAACTGCCCATGGCAGGGGGTTGGAATGAGATGATCTTTAAGGTCCCTTCCTACCCAAACCATTCTGTGATTCTATGAACTGACTTTCCTGGAATTTGATCATGGACTGTATCTTTTTTTTTTTTTTTTGAATTCAGTAAAAAATGAAACAGGATTCAAATACAACATACATACTCAGAAGTGTCCCAGCAGTTCAGCAAGGAAGACTGAAGCCTGTAGGATGAGTTGGTGTCAGTAGTAAATGTCGAGTTGGGAAGCCCCAACTTTGAGGGAGGCTTCAGCCTGTCCCTGTCTCTCCTAAAATGGCACTGGCAGCACCTTTTGTAATGATTTTTGCTACACAGCTTTCCTCATAGCTGTGGGACTTTGCAAGACTCTGGATTGCAGAACTTCTCTTCATCATGAGTAATGTGTTGTCTGAAAAGCCAATTACTGTTCAGACAAGGCGATTGTAAAGTGTAATTCCCTTGGAAAGCAAATAAACAATCTCGAGGGAAGGTCCAGCAAGCTGTTAATGCTGAAGACTTACCATGACAAAGGTGAACAGCTGAGGAGTTTCTTAGCAAGCAGGAAAGCAAAACTTAAATTTAAAACAAAAAGGAAAGAAAAAAAATGCCTGATAAATATAATTTGCTTGGTAGGACAGTTTCCTGTGCTCTCCAAACAAATCAATTTTCAATGCTTTGTTTTGACTAGTTGCAATTTTTAGTTGGCCTAAAAGATTCAGCTTGTACTGGTTTTGATCTTTAGTGGTCATAGTTTTTAATTAATTAAAGAAAAAAAGAAAAGGAAAAAAAAGCCAAAACAGCCACCCCCCACCCCTGACAAACCACAATCTGTGGCTTTTTCACTAATGTGACTTCAAAGTAACTGTAACACAGCTTTTCCTTATAGAAAATTGAGTGGTTAGTCTAAGACAAATTATTTACTTTACTATAATGCTGAATGCTGATCTGCATTTCGCTATAGTGAAACCTCTCTTATACATCATAAAAACAGAAGATGTTGGTCTCTTTACATGTATTGCACATACAAAAGCACAAATGCACTTATTGTGATATTTTCTCTTATTTCCAAGTTGGAAGATTGTATTAAGGGAATGCACTTGCCTAGACATACTTAGTGAAACAATATAAACTCATTTCATGTTTAGGTATTTGAATGTCATATGGTAACTGTAATTACTGTGTTGCTTTTCAGGGTGAGCAGCAAGAAGAAAATCACGCTCTTGCATAACAAAAAGGAGGCAGTTTTTAGTCCATTTTGATTTTGCTGTGAGGTTATTGTGAACTGTAAATAATTACTGTAAGTTTTATGAAATTCCATGTTATGTGTTGAACAGCACATTAAACTTAATTACCTAAAGTTTTATTGTGTTAATGTTAATAAAGTGTGTGGAGTGGATTATTTCCCTGTGAGAGTCTGTACAGAGTTCTCTGAGGGGCAACAAAAAAGAACAAGCCAAAGTGCTCGTGGTGTTGCTCAAACTTAGTCAAAACTTAATAACTTTTTGTAGGTTATGTTAATGACTAAGTTCCTTGCATTTTATTTAAAACTCAGAAGGGTTAAGATAAAAACAGTATTGTAGTATCAGTTGCAGCATGAAGTGTGCTTCCATCTGAATATGTTTCTTGGAATGCTTTTCTTTAGGGAACAAATTTAACATATCCCGTGTATTGGAAGGCATTTGTGCAGTTGATTGATGCCCTGAAAAATGGTGGGTAAAAATGCTGGACTACAGATTGCCTTGTGTTGGTGTCTTCGAAAAAATGAGTAATTGAGATCAGCTACTCTGGTGCTTATCTAAATATCTTTTGTTATTAAATCATTTGATCTCTTGCTTTGGCTTTTGATATTACGAAAGCTGATACGTGATGCATCTTAATTATTTTCTTCTGTAACAGAGATGAAATAAGTGGAGTACTTTCAGTAACTGAAGTCCTACAGAACGGTGTTGGCAGTTCCGAATCTGTTTTGTAGTTACCAAGTATGAGTAATCCTGGAAAGGTTTTTAGCTGAGAAGCTGAGGTTAGTACGGTTGTGTTCGGTGTATGGTTGTAAGAAGCACAGAAACTTCCAGTCTTCTGATTTTAACTTCTTTTTCTTTAACCGCACACTTGCATAAGCTTTCAGGTCTTGATCTTACAGTATTCAAGCCAGCTGGGCTTTCCCACCAACTTACACTAGAACAGCCTCTCTGTGGGGAGAAATTCCCCTAATTAGGTCATTATACTCTGCTTTCAGTTTTTTAAATGAGCTACTTCACTGGCTGTAAGAAACTGCTGTTGCTCCTAAATATTGTATTGATACTTTTGAAGTATCCAAATTCAAGGTTGCTTTATGAACAACAGATTTTTCTCCTAATGTTGCACAGATAAATCTTTAAACAAAAAAAAAAAGTTGAGAAGGTAGTTTTTTGAGGCTTTCTCAAAATGAAAATGCCACTTCCTCTGTATTTGTGTTCTCGCTTTGCTCTGTACCTTTCAAATTTTTGTTTGACTACCAAACATTCATTCATGTAAATAACTCAGTTTGGCTCACAGAAGTAGTGACTGGTGACACTTATTCTCACTGAAGTGTCTGTCAGTGCTCTCAGATATCCGATTGTTGGTGTTATTACAGTGAGAAGGGAAGAGGACTCAGCCTGCAGTCATATTTTCCTCCAAAGTCTACAAGATCAGAAGAATCTGCAACTGCAGTAGTAACTGCACCATATTCTCATTCTTGGGCTTTTCTGAATGCACACTGCAAATATTTGTATTATTAAATGACTTACTGTTATGCAAGTAGACTGGTACTGCCGGATTTGTTGAGTTGCACTCACTATGTAAATTACTGGTAGAATGATTATTCTTGTTCATAGAACTGGAATATAGTACAATTCATCCTTTGCTGAGGTTTCCCCCAAACCTCCCATTAGACTGGCACTTCATGCTGAAGAAAAATCAAGAGAATAGACTTCTAAAAATTTCCTTTTGTAATGTTAAGTGTGACAGATTATATATTTGGGTTGCTATATGAGCATATACTTTTGAATATCTGACTTCTGTACAGCAGAACATTATCATTATTATTTTCCAGTAAAGTTAGCAGAATGGTGAATGGAAATTATTCTGAAACAAGATTCTTTCTTCTGCCAAGAGTATGATGAGCAGTGGCTCTGCTTTAGTCAAAATGGCCAAGTACAGCTTTCACCTCCTGTGGGTCTGTGGGAATTGTGGAACTTGACCATGTTCAGATGTCAGAACTAAACCCTTAAGAGTCACTTACCCTCTTATTCCAATGATACATTAAAAATGTACATTTAGGAGAATTACTTTAGGTAGAATCTTAAGTTGTGCTGTTGGCAATACTGAATACTTGGGGCATAAACCTGTAATGTTAAATGAGAACATTTTCTGTAGGGTTTATAGTAAAAGGCAAATAGTAGCTATAAAAACACTGAATTTTGGTTTTGTTTTGTGTTTGTAAAGTGGACTTACTGTGCCAGTTGGTTTCCTTAGAACTGTGGATCTATCAAATCTTTTGAAATGTGAGCATTTACATACATAAACTGGGAAACTTCCATCCAAATAAGGACATGTTGATCTTAATTTTCAAACCATTAGTTAAAGAATTGAAGTTACAATTCACCAGTTTTCATAGTACTAACTTAATCTTCCATTACTTTGCCTTTACAAGAAGCTATTTTCTAAAATCCCAATAACTACGATTGTGCTCTTAGCTCACGTAATGTAGTATTGCATGAAAACTTCGTGTGTCTTGCTGGGGAAAGGTAGTCTGGCCTGCATTGTGATTTACTTTTGTAGTAAAAATCCCCTACAAAACAGAAGGAAAAATTGTTTAAAATAGCTCTTGCAGATTTCTTGGTAAAATAAGGAGTTTTGCAGACACACTGGAGAGGGGAGTAGAACTGAGGTGAGATACTGGAATAGAGTACTTAAAAAAACTGTTTCAATGCCCTGTTTTCTTGCCATTTCCAATGACTGTTTAATTCTTTGGCTCTTTTCTTACTCTGAATGCTTAAAAGTCTGTAAAGCTTGATCAGACAGTCAAGAGGAATGCTGCACCGAGGCACGTTATTTAAGAATATAACAGGGATGCAGGAACCTGGTTTTATTCTGAATTCTTCAGGCTTAGTAGATCATCATGGGTTTTATTGTGTGGTAAAATTGAAATAAATTTGAAATACAACTTTTATAAGCCATGATTATTTGTCTGATTTAATAGTATGAAATACTGTCGTTGGTGTGATGATGCTTGTTATTACTTTTGCAAGAGGCTTTCATGTCCTGTACTTGCTAGTGAGGAGTCTTTTGGGCTTCTAAATCAAGACACTCAAACAAGTTTCAGCTGTGTGTCACGTTAAGCATGTTCTCATGAGTCACTGCTGAAAATACTGATCAGTGGATGTCAGGAAGGAGAATGCATCAAAGGAGGAATTCCAGAGGTGGGAAACGTGGAGTTCCAGTTTGAGATCTGTAAATGAAATGTGGATCAGAGAGGAATGGTGAGCCTGAGCGTTGTTTGTGGTTTGAGTGGTTACCTGTGTCAGGACAAGCCTGCTTCCTCTCTTTTCCCTTGTCTCATCAGAAGCAATTAATTTCATTTATAATTCCAGAGAGATTCCTCACCACTACAGCACTCAGAGCCCTGGCAGCGAGGATTGTGGTTTCATGATGCTGAGGATTCAACAGATAAATTGGACACTTCTGAGATCAGGTAGAGCTGATAAGGGTGAGAAGTTACATCTTCACCACCTCATTTAGGTCATAGAGCAATACTTTCTTCTGTAGTTCTTGTGCATAAGTGTAAAACTGATGTGTATTTAAGATGCCAAAATCAGTCTGCTCTACTCAGTGCTGTTTGTAATCGTGCTCTGTATGCAGTGTTGAGTGTAGCTGTATCCAGAGACTGCCCAGGGTATCTAGAAACAGAGATTGTGTGTTTGTGTGTGCATGTGTGTACACACACAGTCCCACTCTCCAGTTTATTTTATGAAATCTTAAACTAACACAGATTGAAAGGGAGCTCTGAAGGTCATCTCATCTACCCTGCTCCAAGCAGGGCTGACTTCAGGTTTGGATCAGGTTACTCAGAGCCTTGGCCTTCTGAGAACCTGGGTATTTTATAGAATTTTGAAATGTTGTTTCATAAAACACAGGATCCAGAATGGTTTAATTTTGCATTGCTGTTTTCCATGTTTCTTTATTTTACTCTTGTTGTAGTAGTCAAAGTCCTGATCCAAGGCTTTTAAAATATGTGACCTGACAGTATGGGAACCCTTAAAATACACTCATGTGGGCAACTTAATAATACAGCTACAGACAATTTCTGATTTGAATAGCTTGTCTGTGCTAGGTAACAGTGTGTGCATGTGGAGATATTTTAAGATGTATCACAAAGACCTTTCTTTCTCTGGCTTTAAGAGAGGATATGGTCTGAAGTGAGATGACCACAGGCACTGTGTTAAGTAATCTTTTTTATGTGATTGCTGTTGTGTAAGGTGTTTGTAAACATTTCCTGTCTATAGTAGCAGAAATACTTTGGTAAATGTGTATGCAGTAGGTAGAGACAGTGAAAAATCGGGGTCTCTCGTATGGACATATGTTGCTATTTAACTTAGTTACGTTGGCTCTTTGGCTTCAGTCAGGTTAAGTGAAAAACTGCATATGCTTTCCCAGAAAAATATTGGGTTTAGATATTTTAAGTCTAACTAAAGAAGTAATTGTTTTTCAAGATAGGCTATTCTTTTCTGAAGTTAGTGTGTATTCCTGTTCTTTATCTCCACATCCTTGGAATATCTGTTAAATCTCATCCTTGCTCTTCCTGGTTCTCTGCACAGATTGCTTTCCCCTGCTATATGCGCCTTCTTGGTTGGTCAACCTCGGTGCAGACATTAGAAGACATTTCAGCAGAAGAATTTCATCAGTGTTTGTAAGCTTTGTTTAAATAATAATTTCAAAGCAGTTTTTGACATGACCTATTTTTCAGATGAACACAGTAACACTAAGACAAGAAGTGGCAAAAAATAAAATCCTATTGTAGTAGGATTTTTGGGAATTTAAAAAATCCATCATAGGATAAACTCGACCTGGCTTTGAGTATGGTACAATAGTGTTTAGCTTGTGATTCAGCTGTTGATCTGGGATGACTTAAACTGAGTCTCTACAGAGTAGCTCTGATAATTCTTGTGCTGGTTTAAATCCCAAATTAGATAAAACTACTTGGGGATAATAGAGTGCAACATATTTAATATATCCCAGTGACTTGTCTTTCCTTTTCTTTTCCAGAAGGGCAGATGACAGTACGGGTTGCAGTAGATAATTCTCATAGGTGAAAGTGATTCTCATCTGTAACATCCTGATTCAGTGTGTCACGTGGGCTTACAGCTATGAGCTGGGGTAGGATTTGAGCAAAAATACCTCACCAGGTTGTGCTTTGGTTGTGAACTTTTCTATAAATTAAGACAGCTGCAGGTATGTTTTGTGAACGTGTAGAAAAAATAACTGTTCCTGTAATTCATGTAGCTGTTGTCTCCCTATATCTAAAATAGTCTTAAATCAGCATTTTTTTAAAGTCTGGTCATAAGATAAAGATTTGCATAACTTTATTTCAAGATTGATGAATTATAAATAAATATGGGAAATGCAGGAATAAGGTATTTTTTTTCCTCTTTTTTAGGATAGCGTCCAAAAGCCATAGCCAGAAGAGGATCGCTAATGGAAGTCTGGAAATGCTCTAGTGAATGTGCATAGTGTTCCTGTCAGGCCCCCATTCTGAGGCTGTGCAGGGCTGCCAGGCTATTCAGGGTAATGGTGGCTCTGGGGTGGAACAGGAGCCCTGGGCTTGAGTTCCAGCTCCCACAGCTGCTGCTTCTCTCCCCTTTTTCTTTCCCAATTTCCCCATCGCCTCTGACAGCACCGCATTTTGTGAGTCCCTGTGGTAACCTGGAGACAGGAGCTCACCTAAATACACCCTCAGAAGGGTGGTGTCTTTTTGGGGTTTGTTTTTTTTTGTTCCCATCATTTCTTTCATGTGGTTTGTTCTCACACCAGGGAGGTGCTGTGAGGCTGGGAACCAGTGGCAAGCCCAGGAAATGACACTATCACTACCAGCTTGGGATTGTACTGTTGGCTGAACATTGATCTGTGATGTGAAACACCTTTTCACCTTGTAGTCATGTGTAAAAGCACTGAGGAAAAAGCTGATCCAGCTATTTAAATTATTATGTCAAGTTATTCTGGGATCTTAGGCAAATCACCTATTTTTGGTGACAAATTTAAAGCCTATTGAGCATTAGAAATAGGATATTAAGGGCTTAACTTAAAATTATGAGCTTCCAGAATGCTGATTTTAAGAACTTTTTTCTTCATTTGCCTATTCTGCCTCATCCCTTCCTAAGGAAAAAAAAACCAAAACACAACTATAAACAGGTGTTAAGAGGAAAAAAAAAAGTTTATGAGGATACTTAGTAGATGTTTTAAATTCACTTGTTTCAAATTTTGATTACTCTTTGATATCAGATCTTTGTGGTGTAAAATGGCAAAGGTGAGTTCCAAACTGCAGGGCAGTATTGATGTATTTAATGGTGAGGTGACACCAAGCCTTCTCAAAGAGGGTGAGTTTTGTGTTTAAAATTCTGTAATGGGAATTGGAAGGAAAAAGATATTATTAGGTATGTATATGTTTTTCTTTTGGATGTCCAGTGATCCTCTCCTTTCCTGCTTATGTCCATCCTAATCTTGGTTTATTCAGTTACAGCTGTGAGTCATGTTTTTCTTCCCCTCTTGTGTACTAAAACCCTGCCTCTGCAGTTACTGCAACTCTTTTATTAGGAAAAATAGCCTTTCAGTCTTTTCTTACAAAGGAAGAAAATAAATGGAGTGAGATTTTCAGCTGCATTTATGTGTTTGGGTTTGTGTGAAGACCAAACAGAATCACAGGTGTCTGACTTTCAAAAAAAGTTGGTAAACTGAATGAAAAATGTTATCGGTGGAAGAAATTGAAGACTGTTGCTGGTGTTAATTATAGGAAGCATGTTCTTACATGAGAAAAAGCATGCTTTTTTCTTTAATCAAAATGGAGCAGAAATCAAAGAATGAGAATGCATAAATCATGTGACATTACAGAAACACATTTTGTTGTACAAGGGCTATTAGAATAAGAGACTTTTAAAGCCTCTGAGGTAGTGTGCTACCAGTTGCTGTACTTGGGGTGTTGTCATTGTTGTCATGCTGACACAAACTCAATTCATAATGCTGCCTTCAAAGCTTGGCCAACCTGAGAGTTTGAAATTAAAGAAAGATGCCTTTATATTGAGCAACATTTATCTTAAAAGCTGTAGAAAGTAAAACACACAAAAAGGTCAGGCCCAAAGGTCAGGCAGGAACACCATCCCTGGCCCCACACTTGAGAATAAAATAATTTCTGGAGAGCTCTGTACCAGTATATGACAAGAAATGCATTGAATGATGTGTCCCAGATCAGTTTGCAGAGTTGTGCTTACATGAGTAATCAGTTTGATTCCTGCAAATAACTTCTTACTCAGTGTTTTCTGGGGAGGAAAAACACAGCCTTATTAAATAGAATGAAGGCAATTTGAGTGAAAAGTGCCATTAGGGATGTGATGGGGGGAAATACAAATAATCCCTTGAAACTGATTAGTAGAAGGGTAAAAATTCATTAGAATCCTGGAGCCTGCAAACGCAGTAATTAATTAAGCTGTTGAGTTGCTGGTTTGTATTGGCTGAGCTTCTCAAGTCATCCCCAGCACTGACCAGCCCCAGGGCAGTGACAGCAGTCTGCAGGGCAGGGCTTGTGTAGCTGCTCTATTTACAGACAGGTTCTAAATTTAATAGTGTTTTGCAAATATATTTTGAGTTAGAAACTTTAATGGTGATATGTGAAAGTTGATTTTAAGCTGGTGTCCTCAGGAGAAAGGGCAATGTGTATGTGAGCTGCAACCTCTGAATATTTCAATTCTAATTCTACTCACAGTTTCTGGTCTTGTTTATATCTAAGAATCCTGTTAGAAAGTGGCTGGATTTTATCTGCAAAGCTTTTGTTCTTGGCAAGTTTCAGATGGCATAAACAGCTTGTGATAAGTCAAAAAAGTCTTGTAGTCCTGTAGCTGATGCTGTGGAATAAGCTCTGCTGTGTAGTTGATGCATGTTGCTGTTTTTCTCTAATGCTGCATCCTCAGAAAAGCTTTAAGTGATTTAAAAATTATTACTTATTATAGTCTGTGTATTTATTATACATATAGAAATGCTTCTCTTCATGTTAGCTTTCCATTATTTCTGCTGAGCAAGATTTGTTCTTCTATTGTTTTGGTTTTTTTTTTTTTCTGAGCCACATGTTCAGGGGAGGTTTAGGTTGGACATTAGGAAAAGATTCTTCCTGCAGATGTCAGGAGACTGTCGGGCTTTCCCAGGGAATGGGCACGGTCCCAAGGCTGCCAGAGCTCCAGGAGCATTTGGACAACGCTCTCAGGGATGCACAGGGTGGGATTGTTGGGGTGTCTCTGCAGGGCCAGAAGTTGGACTTTGATGATCCCTGTGGGTCCCTTCCAACTGAGGATATTCTATGATTCCTTGTCCCACTTTTGCACCTCACTCAGTGATTTAATAACAGGCAATGAAGAACTGTGTGTTTCTGACTGTAGTAACTGTAAAAATTACAAGCAAATTTTTCCACATTCCTCTTCTGTTCAGTTTTGTCACAATCCAAACAGGCAGTTCCCATGGCAGCAGGGATGCCCCGCAGAATGCACTGGAATAGATGGCACTTGGGAACAGTGGTGAGAAACTTTGGATCCTCATCACGAGGCGGGTTGTTTATTTGGTGGTTGGAATACAGTCTATTGCATCATTCCTTTTCTAGGCTGAAATGAAAATAGAATGTCATCTTAAATTAACCACAGGCTAATTCAATTAGCAAAATAAACTGAGGTGAAGGAGATGGGCTTTGAAGAACCCAAGTCCTTAACAGAGAGATTTATTCCCCTGTTGAACATCTGTCAGTAATTACTGTCTCTGAGCATCAGTGGCTTCTGGTCACAGACTCTTGCTGGCTGTTCCTCACACAACCCCGTGGTGGCCTTTGACTGATGAGACTCTGCTTCATTTTTCTGCTCCTGATTGAGGTGTTGTAGTGCCTGTGTGTTGGTATTCCGAATATCCGCTGAAGGGAACTGTTTTCCTTGTGTGTGGTTCTGTTTTCCCTGGGGGACTCACCTTTACAGTGGTTATTATGCATCACCCAGGTGAACATGTAGAAGTAAGTGACATCGTTCTGCCTCAATATTCTACATTTGCAGTAGATATAAATTGGTTTTCATTGATTTTTCTTTTCTTTCCTCCCTGTGTCTAAAGGACGATGGTATTGATATTCGGGCAATTTTTTTTTAAAAAAGGTAATCTCAGACCTGTCTGTGCTGTCCATTTTGTATTGCAAGGCATGTTAACATGAGTCTGAATCTTGAAAAGACTCCTGTCTGTCCTGTCAGAAATGTTTGTATTCTCCCCTCACCCTTCTGGAGGTTGCTTGAACACATTGTGATTTGCACAGGACTCAAACATAATCTGTCCAGCACAGCATTTGTTTGGGTTTTTTTTCCTAAATCATTTTAAACAGCTATTTGTTGTTCAAGTGTTCCCCTCCCAGAAAGAAATCAATAGTGTGACTTTCTCTCTCTCTTCTATTGAAACTTTAAATGCTTTATGTTTTGAAGATAAGGTGTAAACTTAAGGAAATTTCATAGAAAAAGCAATTAAATATGACAACCATTCTGAATATTTTGGCATTTATTAGGAAAATGAGAAAAGCTATTGGGCCAAACCTGAGACTGTCTGGACTTCAGTGTCTTGTTTCTGTTTTCAGGAAGGACATTCTCAAGCAGCTCCATCTTATGTCAGTGTTACAAATGCAGTGGTGCAAGACTGACTCTTGGTAGATTTTGTATAAATGGAGAACAGAGGTTTGTTCTCGTGTTGGAGGATTCCTAACAGGGATGGAAAATGTCGTATTTTAAGTTGTTCAGGCTTTGGCTACACATTAAAAATACCAATGCTAAATACTTTATATGGATGTGAAAAGCAGTGCTGCTGTCATCGTATTCCTTAAAGGATTTTTCTTTGTGTGCTTTGAATTCAGCCAGTTTCCTTATAGGCATCTTACAATATCTGTTTATGGAACATGAGGTTGTTCTCACAGTGCTTCTGCCTTATTACATTATTTCAATAACATTCGTCTGTAGTGAAAACAATTTTAATTTCTTAACCTTTGTGTAAGTTTTTCATACCTCAATATCTCAGTAACTCTTCTGAAGTTTGCTTTGTTCTGCAGTTATCCTGTCGGACAGAGTAAGAAATATTTCAAAGACAGACATAAAGAAAATTATGTCTTTACTTTTCACTGTTCCTTTCTTTTTGGCTTTCTGTTGGCTGAGGAAAAGGCATTGGTTTTAAAACAAATAAACCGAAACCAAACTGATATTGATAAAGCTTCATTTCTCTCACCCTGAAATGACAAAGTGCAATTAGAAGGCTATGTCATGAAAAGAATATTTTAAAGCCTGTTTTTCTTATTGGTTCTTGTTAGTTTACACTTGGTACTGGTTTTGATTTGCCTTTGGTTATCTGTTTCATGTAGTTAATTCACATTTCTATGATTCCTGTCTGGTTTTGATTAATGTAAATCATTTATTCATTGGCTTGCCCTATCTTACACTCTTCACCTCTTCTGACCGTCTTTTTTCTGCCAACCAAACTACAACTCCTATTCCTGTTTTTGTAGACCCACACTGTATCTGCCAGGTGTCAGCTGCAGTAACCTCCTTCAGATGCCTGAAACGTCTCTGCCAGATAAGCTGGACCTTGGCAACTCAGTCTGCTGCTTTTCTTTTTATTTTTTGCAACCCTTAGTTTGTTTATGATACCATATCATAAAGGTATGTGATGTCGGGGTGCTAAAAGGAGACTGAAAAAATCAGCTGAAGATTAAGGAAGAGTAAAAATTCAATTGTGGTGAATAGACTCAATGAGTCCTAGTGGGGCTGTTCCTCTAAAATAGAAGTGCCAGCCATTCTTAGTTTTTGTGGAAAATTACGTCATTTTATTCAAAAACGTACAGCTGGGTATGCATAGAAAATATTCTATACAATCTGAGCTCTCAAGGAATTAAGGAGCCACAAAGATGCTGTTCATGTCAATGTCACAGGACTGACCTATTCTGACAGCAGAAATAGGAAAGGCGTCAGTTTGGTGTCAGGTGTGTTTTGACAGGGGCTACTAAGTGTTTACTTAAAACAGAATTGCTATACATTTCTTGATCCAGCAAAGAGATAGGATGAACATACCGTGGCAGAAAAAAGGCAAAAGAACTTGGAGAAAATTCTTACAGTAGAATTGTGGGTCATAAGTCATAGCAGTTAGTAATGATCAACATTGCATCCAGTGAGTACTGCACTCTGATGAGATTTGGCCTGATTATGCTTCAGGACTTCATTGTGTAGAACTCTTGGTTAGAAGTGGGTAACAAAACTTCAATGCTTTTGAATCATCAGGTCCAATTTTAAACATTAAATAGAAGCGTGAGGATTAATTAACTATTTCTTCGGTAAAGGTCTGCATCTTGCAAGGCTGGATTGCAAAGCAAGGGGGGGGTTGCATTTCCAGTTAACAGATGGTGCTGCTTTGGCTTCTAAAAATCATTTTGTGGTGTTGGGATGCAGAGTTCCTCTCTGAGTGATTACCTGGGAGAGTGGAACAGATGCTCTCTGTTCAAGCCATTTGAGTTTTTATTGTCTCACAACACATGGAGGCTTTGAGGCTGTGGCTTTATCCTTTTGGTCACTCATGAAGTTACTCCATTCCAGTGTGGCTGAGTCGACTACTCGCCTCCTCGAACTGCTTGAGGTCAGTTATGTAATTGCTCTTTGCAGATAAGAATTAATTAGCCTGATTATTTTTCATAGTTTTTGGATGGATTCCCCACCTGGAGAGGAGCAATTCCTCTGTGTCAGTGATTGATTGCTGAGCCAGAAGCTTCTGCCTTGCACTTGTAAAAAATGCTGACTGGTTCTTTGGGTTGCGTTAGGAAGCAGGCAGCCTGTGGTTGGAATGCACAGGATAATAAAGCATTTCTACAAATGAGCTGGCCAGCCCAGTGAGCTGCTGGGTGGCTTTGGCTTGTGCAGTGCTCCTTTCCCTTCTCTCTGAGGTCAATAGCACGTTAACAAGTGGCAGGTCAGGTAGCTGTGTTTGCCCTCCTCCCTGTTCCTCCTACAAAAAAGTGCGTTCTTCTGGATGTCCTAAGTTTTTTAAGAGTATTGCACTTTACAGCTGTATTGCTTAAAGAGATCTGAAAGTCATCCATAAAGGAAAAGATGCTAACATTTGAGGTATAGCTGTTTATTTTCTCCTGTTAATACTAAAGTCACTTCAGGAACTGGCTGGGTGTACCTGGGGAGCTTCCCATCATCCCGACCGTTTGCTGTTTCAATATTTTGCAGTAATTACACAGTGCTTTTTTAACACTTTCCCCTTGACCAAAATGCATTTGTGAGAAAATGACTAAATCACAGCATGAATCCTGCTAAGTTTTACACACGTCGTTAAATTTAAGCATGTGAAGAGCTCCAGGACAGTAATCGGGATTACTCAAAAATGTGGCTGTATGTGGCTGTGAGTTTGAGGCTGTGTTGGAGGAAGCTGTTACTGCCTACAAGGGGCTTTTCACCTCGGGAATGGAAAAAAAAATGTGCTTGTCAGGTGCAGGGATATTAATATGGGAAATCTTTCTTCATTCAGATGTGCAGGGTCTGGTATTTGAAGGGTTTATTTTGTTACATCACATGTGAATGTTACTGAGGTGGTTCTGCCAATTAACTTTGTAGGATTTTGTTTAATAAAAATCAAATCTCACTGGAGGCCTGGGACACTTGCTGTAATAAAAAGCTTATGGATAGCTCCTGGTGGCTTTTAAAAGCTGTTTAATTGCTGGTTGTGTCAAAATAAGCAATTAGGGTCACTTAATCTACTTGATTATTCATCATATTCCTCTAGTAGTACTCTATGCTTGGGATCTGTGAAAAAGTGCATCTTGAGAAGCTGCTGCACTCATTCATAGCCCTCAGTACAGGGCACATGTAATAAGAAAACCCAAGAAGGAAAACTTCATTCTATGACAGTGCTAGCCCCACCACAAGCAGCGGTAAATGAATGCCCTTGTGTTGCTACAGCAGGAGCTTCAAGGAAAAATGAAAGTCTAAAGATGTGTGGTCATTTAAAGGAAGGTTGGTCAAGTCAAACAGTGTTAATGGATTAGGTCTTAGATGGTACTTGCACATTGCTGTTAAATTCAGGCCAGATTGTTTTAAGGTTAGATGATGCAGGTAAGGTCTCTGGTTCTTCATTTCTGTGATGCAGTCAGATGCTGCTGCATAATATGATGTGGACCAGTAACACTGGGTTACTTGGCATGAAGTGGAAGAATGTCAGAAGTGCTTTGAGAGCTTGTTTAGTGTCAGTGGCAATTGCAGAAGTTCGTTGGGATGATTAAATTTTGGTCAGTAGCTTTGTTCTGTCCTGGATAGTTAAGGTAGACGTAAGGCAGACAGAGAGAAAGGCCTTTTGCTTTTAGTCAATCGGCAGGGAAGAAAAAAGTGTGAAATAGGATGTAATTGCAGTGCAGCTCTGACATCAGGGCCAGGTTTTGTTCAATGAGTGGATTTTTGAGGAACCCAGACACTCAGAACAGTACTGGAGAATGATGTGTAAGTGTGAGCTGTTTACCACATGTACCTGCTCTGATTCCTTCTCTGTGCAGCAGGGACCAGACCTGCACATGGGCAGGTCGGGGTGACCTGTACCTGTGCTGTTGTGATCACAAAGAAAGTGACTAAATCTGCACCAATTTAGAAAAACATGGGCAGAAAGATCTCAGCTGCCCTCTCGAAACGAATAGAGCTTCTGACAATGGGATCTGGTGTTTGCTCTGCAGTGCTGGTCATGCAAAAGCAAACAGACCTTCTACCGGTGTTCAGTTCCTTTTCACAGAGACCCTTGAAAAGAAATTTCAGTGCAGACGGATTGCGAAACTTTAGCATTCCGTGTCAATGGCTGTGTTCTCTGTGCTGTTCTGTATGAACAGGACAGGAATTGTATCAGCTTTGTGAATTCAGTACTGCATGTTATTAATGAATTAATACAAATTAAGAAAGCTGTGATTCACGTAACAGAAAATGTTGAAGTAGCAGCAGTGCCTTTAACTTCTGCAAACTGAGCAACCATAAGGGTGGTGAAAAGTGCTGCTGGCCTGATGGAAATTCACCTGGCTGCTCTCCCATTCTGCTGGTTTTATTTCTCTGCAGGCGTGGGGTGTGTTGGGAGATGGCAATCCATGGGTAATTCCAGTCAGCAGGGCCCTCAGGATCCCAAACCGATTCTTAGCAAAGCAGGCACAACATTTCTGTAGCCAGCAGAGCCAAGGGATAAAAACAAGCTGAGAATCAGGGAGTCATAACTGGCTCTCTGATGCTCCACATTTTCTGTGCCAAACATATGTTGGTATAGAAGAAAGTCTGATTCTAAATACCAAAGTGTGGGCAAGATTTCACTAAAGTTTTCTGTAAAAGAAACCAAAGCTCTAAACTGTTGCTATATTTTTACTGCATCTGCTGTGCATATGAGATTGTATAAATGGACTGAACCAGTATGGAATTATGTTGTAGCTGCCTGTAAGAAGTGCTGACACAATCCTAAGGGTAAAACTAAGGTTTGCCATCACTTTGCAGGTAGCAGGTACGGTGTTCTGTTCCTAAGCATTCACGAAATAGTTCTGCAGTTGAAGATCTGTTGACTCAGATGTGCAAACGCAGAAGTTTCAATTTCAACTTTACTGCTGGATATTTGTTAGCAGGTTGACTGTTTTTTGTCTGAAGTGTAAAAATGTTTAATGTCTTCTGAATTCACAGAATGGTTTGGGTTGGAAGGGACCTTAAAGCGCATCTCATTCCCACCCCCTGCCATGGGCAGGGACACCTTCTACCAGACCAGGCTGCTGGAAGCCCTGTCCAACCTGGCCTTGAATGCATCCAGGGATGGGGCAGCCACCCCCCTTCTCTGGGCAATTATTTTTATTAATAAATAACGGCGAGCTTCAGTCCTGTAAAAAACACAAACAACAGCACAACCCTCTTCTCAACAAACCCTGGTGAGGTTATGGAGCTGTTACGGTGACATGTTTGCAGTGCTTATGTTGATAAATAGGCACAAATACATTTTAGCACCCTCTTTGCCGTTTGTAGCCAAAAGTGTTTAACTGTTTACTTTTCAGTTTTGACAGTGCCTGGTCCCTGTAACAACGAGTATTTGGATCAGGTAAAACATTTTCATTGCAGATGCTGTATTTGACAAACTGTGTACAATTAGTGCCATCTTTTTGGTAGCCTGTGACATTTTCAAGTCAAACCCAGTGCTGTGGACTCTCGCTTAGTGTTTCAATGCTGTTACCTGTGCCATCCCCTCCTTCGTGCCATGCCCTTGGAGCAGTGACACTCAGCACTCGGCTGTCTGGGTGTTCGTGTCAGGTCACTTGCTCACTTCTTGTGCCCTAGTTCCTCTGAGAAAACTGGGACTGAGCCGAGGTGTGTGCACAAATACAGCCTGGCTTAACTGGAGGTTGTACATTTGAAGCACTGTACCGATTTTCCATGGATGTTACAGAACTCTGACAATGGGGAGTTACCTTTGGGTTTAACCTGACGCTCAAAGGGCTGTCACATGTATATGAGGGATCAACTTACAGTTTTATCTTTATTTTTATTATTATTTGTTAATATTATGGTATTTTGAGGCTAAATTTGAGCAGTCACCCAGCGCTCTTCTAGTGGTTCTTGCATACTCTCTAGCACTATTTGTCTACTAGTATTTAATTCATTCTCGATTCTTCCCCCTATCCCCCCCGCCCGGTGCAGTTCCTAAGGGCGCTGCTGGCGGATGGCAGGTGCGGGGCCCGGGTCTCTGCCGGAGGCTGCCGGCGGCCTCCCGCAGGTGGCCGAGAGGGAGGGCAGGGAGTGCGGGGGGCGATGGCCGGCAGGGGTGGCTGTCCCAGTGCCGGCTCCGCGCTTTCCCTTCCTTCCCTCCGTGTCGGCGGGCGGGAAGTGCTGCCGGGGGAGCTCCGCCCCCCTCCCCGCGCGCGGCTCCGCTCCGCGTTTTCCGGGCCGCGCCCCTGCGCTCGTGCGCCGGCACTCGGACGTGCGGGGCCGGCGCCTCTCGCCATTGGCCGCGCCGCCGTAGCCCCATGGGCGTGCGGGCCGCGCATTGGCCCTGCGCGCTGTCAGTCACCGCGTGGCTGCGTCAGGGCCGGG
>VZTI01002389.1:853936-929745 GCA_013397865.1 Struthidea cinerea | reverse complement strand
GGCCGCGGGTGCACATGGCGTGTGACAGGCGGGAGCGGCCCCGTCCTGCCCGCGCCTCCTCCGGCACCGCCCGGCACCGCCGCCGTGCCCTCCGCCGTGTCCTTCCCCCGCACGCCCGCCCCGCCGCAGCCCCGCACGGAGCGCCCGGTGCGGGCTGGAGCGGCCCCGGCGCTGAACAGAACCGGGTACGCCCCGAGTCCTGTTTACGGGTGTCAGAGGAAACCAGCCGGGCGCTTCTGCACGGGTCTGGGGTGTCTGGGTTGAGGATCAGCGCTGGGGGAATCCTGTAGCCCCCTCGGTGCTTTGGCAGAACTGGGGGGTTGTTCTCCCTCGGTGCTCTGGGGGTTGTTCTGGTTTTGGTGGTAGTGTCTGCTGCTTTGCCTAATTTTAACGTTTATTCTTATGGGTAAACGGAATCATCCACGTGAAATGCTTCTGCTGGCCTTAGCGTTTTAAAATGTGTTCGTTACGTGACAACAAATGTTTTAAGAGGTTTTAAACGGTAATACATTCCTTTGCCATTACCAGACATTAACTGTCTGTGCAAAATGATTTTCTAGGGCAATACGTGAGGCCTGCCCACGACATCTAAGGATGTGTTGAACTGTAAATAAGTGATCTGTGCTCTGAGGAGTCACATGTAGGAAAAGTGAAAGTGTTTTGGTTTAGTGTATTTTAGCTGCCTTGACTAAGAAATACCTAAAACGTTACGAGTGCTGTACCTTTATAAAGCACATGCCATCAGTGACACAGCCTTAATGCCCTACGAGCTTTTAAACTGTGTTTAGGACATTGATGCTGTATATTTTCTGCTGTGTTGGCCTGATGTTAGTTTTCCCACCTGGTTTCTCTGTGAAAATCAAATTGTCTTACCTTGCTGCTTTCTAGGAAATGCTCATTCTGAAGGGCTTTAACAGTGCCAGTGTGTTTAGAGAGTTGTATAATCCTGAGTATAGTTGGAGGACTTGTTTGACCTTTAACTGTCACTACTCTTTTTGCTTTCTGTTTTTAATGTTAATAATTATTTGGCATGTGGTTAATCTATATTTTAATCTAAGACATTTATGAAATGTAGATCAAATACTTTTTTCTTTGTAAGTACTGTGGTATAATATACTAATTGTAAGCACAATTGTACATGATCTGTGTTGATTTCAAACAGTCTACAATTAGTTGGAGTAATTGAGTCAGTAACATTCTGTTAAATGCTTAAGACCTGAGGAAAAAAGAAGTACTTCTTCTTCATGCTGTCCACTGATTTGTAATTTATTCTAGTTCTTTCCATCACTGTCGCTTTTCAAGTGGAAAGAAGATTCAGAAGGATTTTTTGTCTCACTTTTTTATTGAACAGTGATGAAAAGTTGTGTGTAGTTAAAATTTCTTCACCAGTGAACATGGGTGGTGGTGGTGGTGCAGGAACTGGCATTTGCTCGAGTCAGGCTGCGTTCAGAGGTGACACCATTCCTTGGGCTGTGCACACACAGCCTTCAGTTTGCAGTGAGCTGGTGGAAGTGGTTATGTCCTGGTTACAAATTGTAGGTGTGTTTACTAGCCAACCCAGCTAGTAAATAAAAGGTGCCCCTGTCCCGGAGCTGGAGTCACCGTGCAGGAGGGTGAGCATCACCTTCAAGGGCAGGAAGAGTCTGCAGTGTCAGAGTTACATTGGTGATTAAGAGCAAATGCTACTTTGTTGCTTTTGTAAAAATAAACCTGTTTCTAAAACACAACTCTTACTGATGTTGAGTGGGGAAATAGCAGTTTCATTATTTGCAAAGCTTTTTTTTTGTAAACAGTAGTCTTCAGGCAAATTCGAAGTACTGTCTGTTCCTAGGAAGGCCTTACTGTGAATTGCTGATGATTAATATTGTTTGTAGTCCTGTTCTTGAGTTTTGTTGTAGATTTAGCTGGTCACACTGAAGGTGGTCTCCTGGATTTTAAGAATCAAACTTACTTATTTCGGTATAATGTAAACATTAATTAACGGTTGAAATGTGGTGGGAAAGAAAGTAGTTTTAGTGTGAGCTCAAGATTGATGATTGCCAGCCTCCAGCTCAAGTAATCACCAGATCTATTTTTGTTGTTGTTTAATCCTACTCTGTTGCCAGTAATAAATATGCTTTGCCTATGACTGCACAATTATCAGAAATTTTAATGGCAGGTGAAAGTTTCAAAAATTCAGGGTGGCCTGTTCCTTCTGTTTGTTTTTAAGTGATCCTGGAAGCCAAGAATGGAGTGTCCATCTCTGTTTTGTCTATTTAATAGTGACTTACAAAGGTGCCAAGTACAAAACTCTTACAGACTTGAAATGTCTTATTTACTTGTCACTAACAATTGAATGTAGTTCCAGTGTCCTTCGGTCTTTTTTTTTTTTTTTGTTTCAGCACAGTGTTTAAATATGACTGCATTATAATGTTACTGAACTCCCTGTTTTTGGAAGGAAAAAACAGAAATACACCTTGATAGTCTCCTGCAAAACACACATTTTAAACATCTGGGGAAATTAAATTATTAATGTTAGAGTATACACTTACCTGTAATAAAGGCATATTTTTTCTACAGATAGAAATGTCGTGAAACATGGAATTACCGTGCATTAAGATAAGTGTTCTGGTTGCTATTTTTAATGCTTCCCTGGAAGCCTCACTGGCAATTCAAATGTTGAAGTTATCAAGCAGGAGGTAATAGCAGTGGGAAGTGTGTTTTTGTTTTTGCAGTTCTTGACAGACTCCCATCCTTGTGTATGTACAAACCAGCTGTCGTCTTGTGAGATGAATCAAGTGGGGGTGGGGAGAAAAGAGCCACTTTTGAGTGTGTCCAGCAAGGAGCTCTCCTGTCAATGTCATGGCACACGTGGGATGAAAGAGGTTTCAGAGGCTCCTGCTCAAGACACCCAGATCAAAGCAGTGCAATTATTCTTCTACAACTACCTTTGAGATGCACAGACTGTCCCTCTCCGGTTTGTAAAGTTCATGTTCTTTAATTGGTTTCATTTGCTGCTTGTGGAATTTCCCCTGCCTTCAGTGAAAGCATTGGTTGGATATATTGCTAGGTAAATCATAACATCAATATTTGCTTTTGAGGTACTTGGCTGGAAAAATACCTTTTGTGCTGGGCAGAGCAGCGGTTGTTGCCGGAGCTGTTGTGTACAGCTTTTGGAGAGGCAGGATTCCAGACAGATGTAACTGATACAGCTGGAAAAACAGACAGCCTTCTGGGTACAACTTTGCTCTGAAGGAGTGCTTTTGTTTTGTTTTGATTTTTAGGTTTCTTGGATGTGCTTTGTATATTGGCCTTTGAATTCACAGAAATCCTGACATCTTGGGCTTCACTGTTCTGAGGCGGTGTCTTACTCATTTTGACAAACCCACAGATTTTGTGGTTTAGTCACCACTTTTGGTTTTGCTTTTGTGGAAGTAGATTTGTGATTCATAAACAAGATACCATGAACATAGGAACAGCATTTTTAAGTCAGAGCAGAGATGCATTTAGTCCATGACGTGCCTTCAGCAGATGCCCAGGAAGGAGCATAGAAATGGATTAAGACAAATGGTTGTGTTTCCCTTGGGTTTTGTTTTGGATCCAAAGTCAGAGTTCAGTTCTTGTTGAGTTAAAATAATTTACTGTTTGCATTTTTTCTCTCTCTTTTTTTGGTAGTTGAGTTTGGGTAAACCTTTTCTATCCGCAGTGTCTTTGGGTGGTGAATTCTGCAATGTAATTGGAGCCCATGTTGGGAAAAAAATCTCTTTTTGCTGAGTTTTTTTGAACTTGACGCCTGGTAATTTCATTTGATCCAACTGAAGCTCTTTTATAGTAAGAGACAGTAAATAACTCTCCCATTCTGTCCTTCATCCTGCAGACTTCTTTACATTACTAAGTGTGGGCGCTCTTACAGTAAATGACATCAAGTACATTTTACTTTAGTTTAACATTTACTGACTAATCCTAAGTCAAGCCTACATTGCTGAAAACTATAATTTTATTTGTTTGTATTCTCTTGCTTTTCCTCCTGGTAATGCAGAGGGCTGAGACAATAGTTTTTGTTTGGTCTTGCAGTCTGGAGCTACAAACTGGGGTTATTGCTGCCTTTAAGCAGTAGAAGTTTTCCTGCTGATGAAAGCTGGTCGATTCTGAACAAGGATCAAATATATCTATTCCCTGAGTAAATTCTTTGGAAAAGTTTATTATGTTCAGTGTTACCTGCCCAGGAAACCATGCAACAGATTTGTAAAGAGCCTCAAATTTATCATTGCACTTTCTTCTGTCATCTAATTGCAGTTACTTAAATTATATGCAAAGTTGTGATGTCTGTGTGGTTGGAGCTGTGACTGCACATGTGCTCCATGGAAATTTCTCACTGGAAACATCTGCGGTTTGGCTTCACAGTGGAGGTGAAAGGATCATAACATTTCTTTGGGTGGTGTTCCTTGGTAGCTGAGGAAGAAAGTGCATTGCTTGGTTTTGGGTTATGGTTTATGTTCTAAAGTTTTTCTGATGAACAGAACAGTTAGATACTTTGAGCAATCAAACAAAACACATTTTTCAAGGAATTTGTGTTAATATATTCTTGCAGTCTATACTTACAGAGTGTTGTAGGTCCCTCAGGCCATGTGTGCACCTGCTTTCTCCCTTCCTTGACACCGCTTTTGACAGAGACAGTGGCTCGTGAGGGCGACAGCTGCCTAAAACGGTCGGGAGACCTTGTGATTGATTTGTGTTCAGAGGTGTATTTTGGAGCTCCACACCGGCTGTATTAAAACTATCTATTACAAATTACCTCAGAGCATAAAACTAAGGAACATTGGACTTGGCTGTGACTTGACAGAATCAGACTCCAGAGACTTTTATTTGCTGTCTCTGGCAGACACTGGTCCTGTGCCATAGTGACTAATAAGGTCAACAGGGCTGTGTTTATAGGTGGGTTTTTGGCTACTTTAAAGTAGGATTTGCAAATGTCAAGCTCAGTAGAAGTAGTGTTCTCACTTAAGCAGATCTGATTGAAAAGGAGCGTGGGAGGACAAAGGTAGAGCACATATGATTTGAAATGAAAATAGAGATGAGCGGGAAGTTTCTATAGTAATAATTCGTTTTACAGTTGTTTCTGTCATCTCTTTTTTTTTTTTATATTTGCCTCTCAGTTACACCTTCTGAGTAATTTTTTTTTGTTGTTAATAAAGCAGTGTTGCAAATTGTCAGACACCAATCAGGTGATTGAGGTAAAGCTTAAACAGTTTATATTTGGATTAAATCACACTCGATATGCTTTTTCTGTTGGTATGATTGATACGTATATGAAATGTCCTTACCCAATTCTACAGTTTTACTGATCTCACAAATGTTCTTACATCTGTAGTTAGCTATAGGAGTAGGTACATTCTTTGTGTACTTATGTGAAATACTACAAACTGGAAAATCATCTTTATAGTTCTTTATAAAGTTCCAGTTCTATGACAGAAGCAAGATTAGTGTCACTTTGGAATAAAGGTGCAAAGTCAGTTTTAAAACTGTCTGTTCCAAGAATCTGCAGTTGAAAGAGAGTTTTGAGATTCTTACTTCAGTTATAATAATGAGGTAGGAAATATGCAAATTAAATCATTCTTTGCATTGATTAAATCAAAATACCAAGGTGCCATGTTTGAATAGGATGATACACTTAATCAATAGCAAAAGTAGTAAGTTAAATGAGCTAATAAAGGAAATAAGTTAATCTTCCACCATGACTTTTCCAAATAAATGTGTATTATTAATCTGCTTATAATTAGGTAAGGACACTGTCTTATCAATATTCCTTCATGAAGGTAGATGTGTTTTAGAGAATAATTCTGCTGTGGAGGAGTTCTGCAGCTCTTGGGTTTTTCTTTTTATTTTTTTGAGCATGTGCAATTGTCATGGACAAAGCAAAAGATTTTTTTACAGTCATGCCTGAGCTATCCAAAATAAGACTATGCTTCTCATTTGCTGTAGTTTTCAGTAAATGCAGCAACTCTTCAAGACATCTCAAGTCCCATTAACTTATATAAAATTATGTAAAATACAGGAAAAAAATATAATTTCAAAGGAAATCCTGGTTTTGTCATGTGGTGTGAGGCCATGGCTTTTGCAGTTATAAGGAGTTTTCACAACAGTTCACTAATAAGCTGCTGTCTGTGCTGAAATACTGGGAAGGTGGTGGGTTTATCTGCTGCCTTGCTTGTTTTCATGATAAAAAGTTGATGTGTAGTGACATTTGTTTCCTGCGACTTCCTGCCTTTAAGGAGTTTTTTGACCTAGATAAAGCAGTCAGAGGGGAGGAACCATATTTATTCTGCAGCTATTCCACGTTGGATGGTATAGGAAATAAATGTTCCCTTCTCCAGTTAAGATTCCCGCACTGCTGTTTTATCACTGAAGGGAGCTGAGGCTTCAGTGAGTTACACTCAGTGAGCCACTTGCAGAGCTGGTGCAAATTTTTTGACATAATTTTTTACAGGGCAAAAGAAGGTCTGTACATGCTTGGAGTCTGTTTCTTCACATTTGTGTGTGTGATTCTGCTGCAGTCCCTGCCCTTGCAGCTCTGTCCTCTTAGGTATTGCCGAGCAGAAGCTTGGACAAAGCACTGTCTCCATGTGTGCTGGTGGGAGGAAAATTTTCAGTACTCAGAATTTCAGAGTGTCTTAATGAATATTAATACAAACACAGCACCTTTGTGTTTGTCCATGTACACCAAATGAAATGAAAACCATGAGCCCATTGACGAGCAGTTCTGTCCATGCTGATCCAAACATTCCTGTTGATTTCAGCAAGGCAGCTCCTGTGGATAAGGATGCACATGGAATTGAGCTTTTGGAGAACCAGAGCAATAAAGTAAAAAAGCCAGAGTCCTGTCATTATCAGAGTGTTGAGAAGTGACACAAAATTAGTATAAAGTTGACTGGAATTAATTTTAATTCAGTGCTGGTTTAAGGCTGAACTTTAAGAATTACAGAAGGAAGCTCCAGCCAAAGCCTTGCTGAAAGCAGAAGTGACTTCAGTGTTAGATCAGACTGCTCAGCACCTTGTCCATTTGGATTCTCTGGGGATGGGGGTAGCTATAACTATATAAAGTGCTCATGTAACTACAGCCCCATATTGAAAAAAATATTGTCTGTATTCCCAATAGCAGAACTCTCGGAATGCACAGGCTGGTTAGAATAATGGGCAGCTTAGTGCTAAATCATGATAAGTAATACCTGATCACTACTGGATTTTGTGTGGTGATCTGGAGTAAATGCAATTTCTGATAAATATTTACAGTGTTGTGAACATTGTCCTCACAAATAATGAGGACATTATCTAAAAAAAATAGAATGAATCAATGTAAAAAAACCCCAAACTGTCATCTGGAAAAGTACACAGGGCAGAATTGTAGAGTGAAAGCCATGACTGTAGAGAGATCATGAGATGCCTGTTCTGAGATGATGTGTCAAAGCACTGATGTGATGACTGTGTGGAAATTGGGGAGTGGCAACGGGTGCTGGAGCTTCACATCGATCTGAAATCAATTCTGTGTTAAAGAATCTTGCAAAACTGCAAGGATTTAAGTGGAGAATTGCTAAAAAGAATTGAAGGCTGGAAGAAGTCCCAAAGAGTGGGGGACATAAGGGGTTCAGTATGCTTGTTTTATCCAAAAGGAGTGTGAGGTGGCTGGGTTGGTGTAGATCCATTTTTTGGGGCTGAATTAGAGTACTAAAGGCTCTCTAATGGATCACACACACTCTGGTGTGAAACCAGAGGCTGTAAATGAAACTGTCGAGGTTTGAATTAAGCTGTGTTGGAATAGTTTACTTTCAAGAGTGGTGGGATATCTATCTCGCCATCTTCCACTGATAAAAAAATAACCTTTGCTATAGTCAGACCTAGTGATGAGGTGCAGAGCAGGTACGGCTGGGTGACATATCGTGGCTTAGGGTTACAAGAGGTAAAGCTGAAGCTTCTTTACTTCCTCTGCAAGTCTTTTAATAAACTGTCATGGGGTTATAGCAAGAGACCATTTTGTTATGTGTTTTAATAAAGAGTCAATATTTGTCCTGGGTTTAAATTAAAATTTCTTCTAAAGCATCAAGTATGCAGTTGGGCGTTTGTTTATTTACACTTGCCAGCAGTGTTCTCACACTGATGTTGATGCTTTTGTTCACAGTGTCATAGTCTTTGTATTGGAGTACACTGTTCTGTTTCAGGGATAATTTTTGTGTAATATAAAGTGATTGTATGAAAATTTTTGTTCTTCAAGTAAGTCTTAGATGCAGCTCATGAGGTATAAGCTGCTTAATTCTTGTGTTGATAAGAAATCAGGGTAGTGTGTAGTAGAAGAGGTCTTTATACCTTGTAGTGAACTTCAAGTTTTTTAAATCACTTAAATGAAGATTAAATGCATGATTTTGATTCAGAAATGGTGTGGATGAATTAATGTATTGATAGAAGTTACTTTTAAGTTGTGATTTTCACTGATGTGTTCCAGTATGGGAGCAGGTATTTTGTCTACCCTCTTCCTTCTTTTCTTCCTTTTTGCCCTGTCACAGCTGGGAAAAAGTAGTTTAACTTCCTTTGAAGTATCAGTTTCCTCAAAAACGTATAGCTGAAATGTTGGTGCCTTAGCACAGTGTACAATACATGTTTTACTACCTGTAAGGTAAAAGTCTGATTATTTACGAAGATATAAACACAGTTATCTAGCTTTTGTTTGTTTGTTTGTTTTGATGTTCTCTTTGTTGTTTTTTAAGACTGAGAATACAGGAAAAAATTAATTTATCACTTTGTATTGTCCTCTCGACATATTTGGGTGTTCTAGGCAGAATATAACTTGAGCAGACAAGGCCTAGACATGCAGTTTATACACTTCTGTTGTAGTCAAGCTTGTTGGTTACAATCAGTGCAGTAAACACCAAGGGAACTAGTTGGGAAGGATAAATGATGGAAGCTGGCTCTTACAGAAAAGAATTTCCCTCCTTGGGTGATTCTACAATCTTCTGGCCTTTGTAGAGAGGTGAAGAAGGCCTGCAGAGCAATGAAAGAGACAGAGAAATAAGATTTTAAAACGAGTAAGGCTTAGAGAAGAGAAGGGTGAATTTATTTACATGAAATTCTCTGTGGGGAAATGTTCAAATTTGAACCAGAGCAAACTGATTTTTTTTAAGTTAGTAAAAATAAGGATAAAGAGGATAAATGCTGTCAGGCGCATGGTGGGATTCTTGGGATTGCCATCGTGCGGGGCCAGGAGTTGGACTCTGATCTGTGTGGGTCCCTTCCAACTCGGGATATTCTATGATTGATTTTAGCATCATACCCTGTACAGATTAGAAAATGGAGGGGGACAATTCAGGCAGTACATGGGAAAGATGAGGACGCAGGCCCAAGGTGTTTTGCTTTAGAATATGGGCACGATATTCTGAGGTTTGTAATTATGTGAAGAGAAGTGTAAGGGTGTGCTAGGAGGCTTGAAGAAAGATGGAAGATTAAGATCATATCAAGTTTAAGAGCTGAGGCTGAGAAGCAATACAATTGTTAGCCTTATAGAATGCAAGGAGTCTCTGACTTGGATATTTAATTGGGGAAATGTGATTCAGAAGGATCTGGGGTTTCACTTTTTGAGTACATGGGCTGTGCTTTGGTGAACATGAGAGCTAATCCAATGTTTCACTGCTGCTGCAATGGAGCGTGGGAGGGAAGGTCCTGTTTTCTGCAGGATGGCCTGTTCTTGGAGCTCATCATGTTGATGATGAGTTGTTGAGATGTTCATCATGTTGGGATGTTCATATGCTGCTGCTGTCTGCTTTTTTTGCTATTTTTGGGTGCTTTGCTGTTGCATTGAAGTGGCTCACAGAGAGGTCTGGCAGGCAGTGGAGTTGGCATGAAGTACATGGTGGGCCTGCACAGACTTCGGGCAACAGTCAGCTGGCTGGGACTTGTGGAATTGTACATTGAGGAGTTGCAGTTGTAAGAGCTGTTATGCTGTATGAAATAAAAATGGAAAGGAAAAGATTCAAAACAGTGTAGGACCAAAACTAATTTTGGTGTACTAAAAAGCACTTGCAATGTAATGTAAAAATGTTTCAATCCTAAATGTTCTTGTGACAGCATGCATTTTGGTAAAGGGGTATGTTAAATGTAAAAATTTTAAGAAAGGTGACTCTAGACAGGACGCTGACATGGCTCGACGGTGTTATACGTTTGGTTAATCTGTGCTTTCTGGCTCTCTGGTTTTATCTCTGTAAATGTGAATACACAGAGAAAACATGAGAGAAAAGGTTGGCTTTTTTTGAGTTTGTTTTTTGAGTTCCTTAGCTGCAGATCATCTTGTAGCAGAGGACAGAGTTAATATACGGTCTGCACTCCATTTACCAAATCACCCTGGCTCCTGCCTAAATCCAGGCTTTGCTCCACAGGTCACTGGTCCAGTTGGTGGCATATGTGCAGTACTGGAGTTACAAGCTCTAGGGAAAATTGAACATTAAGGATGTAGTGGTGGTAGATGGTATTTTTCAAAATGTTATGTGTGGGTTTTGTTTGTAGTGTGTGTGGGTCCCAAAAAAAGCCTTTTTATCTCAGAAATAAGACTTCTCTATCTGTAGGGCAGGCAGGTGAATGGCTAGAGTTTGTGCAGCATTCTATGGACTGCCTGAAAGAAAAGCATTATTTTGAAGGTAATTGTAAAAACTTTACTGATTTTTTTTTACATGCCTTTCATTGCAGGGGCTGCATATATGGATAGTGCTTTTTCAGGTAATACATAAATCTGCTGAAGTTGACAATGCAGGTAGATCACACGTGATTTGGATTTCCTGTGGTGTCTTTTGAGGGCCTCAGCTTGATAGGTTGTGGAAACATCTCAAACAAAGGTGTCATTTGGAGACAGCTTTTGCTTTTTTATGCAGGACAGCAAATCCAGAGTGCCATCAAAGGGAAATGTGCTCGTAGTAATTCAGTCAGTGGAGTTGATCCAGCCTTCCAAAACCACTTGGGTAGCTTCCTGCTCTGATGGAACTGACTGCTCACCCTCACTCTGAGCCTTCTTCCAGGGGGAATGAGGTGCAGCATTTGAGGGAAACCAGCCCTTGCAGGAGGAGCAGATGATAACAAATGTCACCCTTCATTCCTGTGCACTGTTTGGTGGACTTGGATGCTGACAGAGGTTAGTAGGAGTGAGTTACATAAATAATCATCAATCAAAACCCTGCTTATCACTTCCACAGATGAAAGCAGTAAATAATGCATTAAGCAAAGCGGTGTTCAAGAGTGAGTTGTTTTCTTTCTTTGTGTGTGAATGTCCTGGGTGTGGCTGGGTTAGGCTCACATAAGATTCTAGAGGTGTTTCTGTCTGATCTGCCGGAGGTGGTGTGTTGGTACACTTATTGATCACTAAGTTGATACACTTATTTTGGAGAAACCAGCCAAAGCACTTGTGTGTAGGTCTAACCCAGGATGTATTTTTATCAGGGAGAGGGGTTCTGTGGCTTTGGTCCTCTCTGCCCTCTTTCATATTACTGAACATTTTTTTTTTTAGTAGCATTAGGGGCTGCAAGGCAAACACTGAACTTTGTGTTCAAATGCTATGAAAACCCTGCTTTGAAGAGTGTGCAATATATTCTGAAGTAACTTTATTAAAATTACTAGACTGAGTGGTAAGATTCTCGTAGAATGATGAAATGCATCCTTATGCAGCCTGACTCTCAAGATCCTGGCACCACTTTTGCAGCTGCATCACTGAGTGGAGGAGCAAATGCAGCAGTTTGAGGTGGTTCCCCTCTGCTGGGAATGCAGGTTCTGAAATGAATGCAGGGCTGAAGTCTTAAGTGTAGAGTGGGCTCTACAGTTTGTGGTTGGGTACAGTATTATTCATTCAGCTTTCTAGATATTGATAATTGCCACAGACATTTTGGACCTGGAAACCACAGTGTTTCAGTTGAAATGTTCACATGACAGGCGCGTGTAGCAACACCGGAAAGAGATGCAATAGGTAAAAACCACAGGAGAAGTTCAGTTGTTTGTTTATCCTCTTAAATTGAAATTCAAACCTTTGTTTTTAAAACCTTTTCCTGGTACTGGTCTGTCCATAAAGCTGAGAAATGCAACTAGTCTATGAATATCCACCCTTTCTGTAACAAAATTTCATTAGGACTGAGATTCTGCCAGAATTCTGTTAAAACTTTTAAAAATATTCAGTTTGCTTTGTTTCTTTCTCTGTTTTCTTTTTTGAAGATTTTTTTGGTGGCCTAAGACGCTGTTGTCTCATATAGTAATTTTTCCTTAACTGCATCATAGATATAGGGAATATTACCTCAGATAAGAAAATTCGGCACTAATTGTTAAACTGGCAGAAGATAAAATGAACAACCTCATTCACAGCTGGGAGAACTCAGATCCTTCCACTTTTCTCTGTTTTAAACATACGAGTCAAATTCAAAGCAACTCCTGATGAAGATTTTAAATTTCCTTCCTGAATTTTGGCCTGTTATGAATGGCTTTTGCTTTCTCCTGCAGTGCAGGCAGCCAGAGCACTCATCTGCCAGCACACCCTTGTACACAGATGTTGACTTTCCTGTCAGTAGTGAAATAGCCCTGCTTGTTTTATGGGGTGGTTATTCTGAGGTTGGAAGATTGTTGAGCCTGGAAGAGATCACTAACCCCAGCTTGCTACTTAGCTATAAATAAGTTTGGTCTGCTGTGGACTAGTAAGTACTCAAGATTCTTACGTGTGAGGTTATTCACTCTTATCTAGGGCTATCAGCAAACTGGGTGGTTTGAAGCCTTTAAAGAAAAGAAGCATGCAAGCCTTGCAAAAGAGTCAAAGCAGCATCTGAGTATAAATAATTCAGCCCTCAGCCAGAAGGATAAAACAAAATTCTGTAAAAGTTTTAAGTTTGGGGGTCGCGTTTTAAAGTTATTTTGGCTTTATAGTAGCTGAAGGAAATATTATTTGTATTTGTGGATGTGCATTCTTTGTTTTAGCTGCAGTGTGGCTGAAAAGTGTGCCATAAAATAATTGAACATCATGTGAAGAGCTTGAAAGCATGGTTACATAGAATACAAAATAACCATAGTGTGGGGAGGTGTGATTTTGAGTACAGGGAGAAGAAACTGAGTAAGGTGGTTTAATCAGAAAATGTTGGTTGTAAAAATCAGACTTTTCCACAGTTTTTGAAATGAAAAAAGAGAAATCCTGCCGTTGTGGAAATGAACCTGGGAGATGGCAGCGTAGGAATGTGTGGTCCGGGCCTCTTTGTTTGGGAGGCTCGAGGAGGCAGGGTGTGGTTTTGGTAATTCTCACAATACTCCTCTGATTCCATTCTTTTAGTGAAAGGTGTTGATGTGCATTATTCCCAAGAAAACTTTAGTTTCTGCAACTTGTTCTTTTTGCAACAACATTTGATTCTACAGCGTTTGGTGGTTTTCTTGTTCCTCCAGTTAAAATCCTTTTCTGGAAGGTCTAAGTAGTTTAGGGTTAATTACTCTCAGATAAATATAGGTAAGTCCCAGGGGGGTTGGGAGCCTGTTGCAGTGATATTGCACTTCAGCTGGGACATCCCTGGGCTCTGGTTGGGGAAGTGTTGATTACTGGCTGTGTTACACCAGCACAGTTTTGTCCTTGTGACTGTTTTGTTTTTGGTTGGAGCTGCTTGTTCCAATTTTCCACAGGAGATGTAAAGAAGAGAATATCTACAACTGTCCTGTGTTTTTCTAGGGATGTTTTGGGGTAAATAAATTGCTGACTGAGAACATGCTAACAGTGTCTGACACAGAACAAGGAGCTGGGCTGATCAAGTTCTTCACTGAATGAGGAGACTTTTATTTTTAAATCCGAAAGGTCCTTAGATACTTCTGATGGTTCACACTATCTTTAAGTCATTAGAATAACCCTCTTAAAGATGTTCTAAATGGAGACGGGATTTGACTTGTGCAGGTAATGATCTAATACAAAAATACAAAGGAAAGAGCAATCTCTCTGGGGGATTTAAAACGAAAATACTACATGATAGGTATTGAAAAGGAAGTAAATAGATCTAATAGTAGCTACTGGTTTGGTTGCTGAAGGGGCTGATTGGGTCAGAAAGGAGTGGGCGGCAGAGGGGTGATCCTTCCCCCAAGGATCCGGGTGTCAGCAGCAGAAGCAGCATTCTTGTACGACTTTGACAGGAGTGGAAATGGCTGTAGAGTGGGGAGGCAGAGCTGGCTGGTGCAGACAGCAGGTGTTTGAAGTTGCATGTTTGAACTCCATCTGAATCAAGTTTTTTCCCCCCTGTGTTTTGGAGTGTTAAAATATCACCGTTGCATCTCACTGTCATCTGGGCCACGGGTGGCATCGTGTTCTATATTGCTGTGTTTGAGGTGGTGAATGCACAGAGGAGTTGTGCACAGCTTCAAAGGGTGCTGAGCAGCTTAAATGTGTGCACAGCTCAGTCATAGCCTGGATCCAGGCACAGAGTGGCCTCGAGGAGCCACAGACACTACAGTAGTCATTTTATGTAATCTTAGATAAACTGAGTCTGCTGCTTTTAAAGGTTGCTTCACGCTACCGCTAGTTATATTTAATATAAGCTCTTGAAGTGAGTTAGTGCCAAGCAAAGCATTGTTTGGAATATGGAGAAATAACCTGTGAGCCAAAATTAGCCTGTGTTCGTGTGGAATGGTGTGTGTTTCGTCAGGGCTGCCCAGATCATGTTGTCCCTGAAGGCAGCACATTTCAGCTTTAAATGTTTAAACTATTACAACATGGAACATGCTGGTGAGTGGTGCCAGTAACATACGCTGAACATATGACCAGCACATGCCCCCACTTCAGCCTAGGCCATGAATTATTTACTTTTTGTTACAAGCTGTTTATTTTTGAGAGGTTTTCTCCTCTCTGTCAGTGTCAAGCACTGAGCCTTTTGTTTCTTTTTTCGTTCTTTCTTTCTTTTTTTTTTTTAATCTTCTTTTCTGCTCTTGCTATTGATTCTGTGTTTCTAAAATTCTCTGCTGTGTTTACCACCACCCCCAACCCTATTTTGTTTGTGCTCGTTCTCTTAGGATGCCATCCTGGGTAACTCCTGTGGCAGTGTGATTGAAACTGTGGAGACCAGTCTGATTATTTTCAACTTGTAATTGAGAGATAAAATGACCTTACGCTTAATCTTTTGGGACTTGGTCTATATTCATTGGTTAGCTGTGATACGTCTTCTTTGTGTCAATTTTTTACTGTTATGTTTCACATCTATAAAATGACAGGGTTTTTCCCTCATACCTTGTCATCTTTGGTTAGATAAATGATATGAAGCAGACACTCCATAGGCCTTTTCTGATTTTAAACTGATTTTTGATGACAGCTCAAGTTCCCAGACTGCTTGTGTCTCTTCATTTGCAGCAACTCCATGCTGTGGATTCTGGTACAAAACCTCTGAGTGAGCACTGACCCAGACTGATGGGCTGGGGAGCTCTGGAGAGCAACAGTAGATAAAACTTTAATGTACATACAAATACATTGCACTTTGCTGTGTGTTTCATAACATCTTAGGGAGTGTTACCTCTTGGATGGGATCAGGCTTGACACAAAATTAATTGGACTTGGTGAGCTTTTCAGAATGAATCATCTCGTAGTTATTTGTGTGCACTGTAGGTAACAGGCTTGCATACTTCTTTATATAGATTATTCTTTTAAATTCGGTTTTCTCCTGAAAGTGCTTTGAGTTAAAGGAAACACTGTTACAGAAGACTTTTGCTTCTCATTTTAAGTATGTTGGTAAATTTGATTTTTCACGCATTTGCAGTAAATAAACGTATCCTTCTCATGGTTCCTGTTTTTAGAAGCCTTTTTTAATCACTCAGATTAGATCTCTGCAGTAGCACAGGTTCATTAAAACAGCACTGTCTCCTTGTTTTAACCATGCCTTTCAATAAAATTCAGGCCCTGCAGATAAACTGTAACTAACCCTTTGGTTTCTAGGTTAGTTAAAACAAACTAATTGGGAGTTGGGGCTGAAAGAACTGTCCTGTCCTGCCCTGTGTGTGAGCTCTGGTGTTCACGTTGTGTGCTCAAGTCAGATTAGTTTACTGGTGGGCCTGAAAAACAGTCCCTGGGAAGAGAAGGGGTGAGGCTTGGGATTAGTTTTCTGTCAAGTCAGAAGTGCAACTTTTTCCATTACCAGATGGGAAGATACTAATAAGATTGATAAAGTGGTTTTATTAGCATTTCACAGAATCATAGAATTTTTTAGTTGGAAATTATCTTCAAGGTCATTGAGTCCAACCACTGACCCAGCACTGCCAAAGCTACCACTAACCCATGTTCCCAAGTGCCACAACCCCACTTCTTTTAAATCCCTCCAGGGATGGTGACTCCACCACTGCCCTGGGCAGCCTGTGAGAGGGACTGACCACCCTTTCTGTGAAGAAATTTTTCCTCATATCCAACTTAAACCTCCCGTGGCACCGCTTGAGGCCTTGTCCTCTTGTCCTGTCCCTCGTTCCCTGAGGGCAGAGCCCAACCCCCACATGGCTGCACCCTCCTGTCAGAAGGTCCCCCCTGAGCCTCCTTTTCTTCAGGGTGAGTCCCCCCAGCTCCTTCAGCTGCTCCTGGTGCTCCATCCCCTTCTCCAGTTCTGTTCTTTCCCTGGACACGCTTCAACCCCACAATGTCTTTCTTGTAGTGAGGGGCCCAAAACTGGCCACAGGATTTGAGGTGGGGCCTCAGCAGTGCCCAGCAGAGGGGACGGGCACTGCCCTGGTCCTGTGGCCACACCATGGCTGGTACAGGCCAAGTGCCATTGGCCTTCTTGGCCACCTGGGCTCGTGTTCAGCTGCTGTTGACCAGCACCCCCAGGCCCTTATCCGCCAGGAACTTCCCAGCCACTCTGCCCCAGCCTGCAGGGCCTGTTGTGACCCAAGTGCAGGACCCGGCACTTGGCCTGGTTAAACCTCACAACCATTGTTCTCAGCACATGGATCCAGATCCCTCTGCAGAGCCTTCCTGCCCTCCAGCATTCCCACCCAGCTTGGCATCATCTGCAAATTGACTGAGGGTACCCTCAGTCCCCTTGACCAGATCATGGATAAAGATGTTAAACGTGGGCCAGTGTGAAAGCTGTCTCCTCTTGGAAGGTCTTACTCTTTGTGATTCCTGATCCTATCTGCAGGGTCCAGCTGCCTCCTTATGCTGGCTCTGGCGCCACTAGATCCCTTATGGGCAGGTTCTCACACTAACCCCAAAGAATACTATTTTCTTCTTAAAAAGCGCTGTTTTGCTGGGTCAGTTGGTGCCGGCTTAGTCAGTTGTATCACTGAGGGGTTTAACAAGCAGAGGTGTCCCTGACCACCTACTCCCCAGGCAGGAGGGATCCTTAGTGCTTCTGGTCGTGAGTTCACAGTCACAGATGTGAGCCACAAACCTTGGAGCAAGAAAAAGAAAGAAGAGCACTGTGGACAATGAAGTTGGACTGGAAGAGCAACAAAGCTGTGCTGGTGCTATTTTTAGTAGGTCCAGGCTGTTTGTGTGGTTGATGGTTCTCGTTTTGCGCTTCACCGCAGACGTATCTTCAAACACAGATATTTGATAACCGGTTTCTGTAGTCTCTGTTAAACTTTGTGTTTTGTTTTCTGAACGGTGATGAAGAACTCAAAGTTTCACGTTGTCTTTCAAGCTCTCTGCATCAGGTGGAGGTGTCCTGTCTTGTTACCTTTGCAGTTCTTGGGGAAAAGTCACTAATTCTCCTGGCACTTTCATATAAACTGACTGGTGTCTTCTCAGGAGAGTGAGCAAAACTGAGTGAAAGATATAATTTATAAATGAACTAATTAGTGCTCATAAGGTCTTCCTAATGCGATTCCTTGTGATGATTAAAGGAGTGATAGTTTAAAAATACCTAATGCACCTTTTTGACTCTCTCTAAAAAACAAACTTGTGCATTAAAGTTAACATTTAATGAGCAACTTGTAAAAAATCCTGATTATTGCTTATTTTGAGAAAGGATGTTAAAAAAATGTAAGTTTATACAGATTGGTTTTAATCATCTAAGGTGTCTGTTATCTTAGTTTTTAGCTTTTCTGACTCAAAACCTGCACATTGTTGTATACTGGGAAGGTGTACATGCTATTAGAGTTCTAGGTAAGACCATGGTCGTGCACTCCAGAATTGTTAAAATGTCTCTTAATTCGTATTTTAGTTATCATCTCCATTTTTGCTTTGCTTTTTCTTAATAGGATTTAGAATATTAGTCTTTTACTTTTCCAGATGGCTATTTCTAAGTTCATAAAAGAATTGGATGTATGAATTAAAACAAGGGAAATGGACTACCAATCTTGAGTAGTATTTGCTGCTACCTCTGTATTTATGATAAGTTTAACTTTGGGGCCACCTTGGTTATTATGGTAAATGCCACATTTTTTGTGGTGCTTCCTGTACTGACATAGGGATTGAAAAAAATACGTTTTCTCAGGATAAAAGTTTTTTGTCCTTATGGACAGAAGCGTAGTGTAATGCTGTACACATATAGGAAATTAGAAAACACTTTCTGTAACTGGGGATTAACATTTCATTTCACCACGGCACATCTTTCTGAAAATCCAAGTCTTTCAAGTATCAGTTGGATCTTACGTGTAAATGGAAACATGTTAATTTAAGTGCTGTGAAAATTAGTATTTGCAGTTCTCTTTGTGCAGCAGCATATGCATTGAACTCATTTGCATCTCTTCAGCTTTGCCAGACAAAGTAGATTCTGCAGTGGAATTTTGAAGTAATCCTGTGACTGCCAAGACTGTTAAATATGCAACCCTGCGCTGGAATTTCACTACAAAAATTTATGAATTTGTAGCAATCAATATTTGTACATGACAGAAATGTAATTTTAACAGCAAATGGTATTCTGCTAGAGTGAAGATCCAGCTTACAGATATGTGGGGAATTTATAATTGATAATTTGGAGGATTTTTTTGTTATATGACCATTTTGACAGTTCCATTGAGGGAAGATGCTCAGTTGATAAACTGGGGAAGCCTGACTCAGACAAATGTCACTCGCTTTTCCAGGGAGGGTGAAAGTAAGACACCTTTCTATAGACATCTATATCTCTGTGTAGGAAAGCTTTGCAGATTTCTGCTCATCCAGGGAAGTTTAATTGTTTGAGCAGTTTGGCAGGATCTTCCTCTGTCCAAGAACCTCTCTGGAGGTGATTGCAGCTTGCTTTTTTTTGGCATTTCAATCATTTTATAAACTTAACTCCATCAATTTGTGTGCTCAAGAAGAAGAGAAGAGTCAGCTTAATAGTAATTTTTATCCTGGAAGTCTTTAACTGATACTGTGTCAGTTACTGCCTACAAAGTTGCTTTGGCTCTGGCATGTCTCACAGAATGACCAGAGGTTAAAGCAGAGTGAAACAGTGTATTATGTACCAGGACCATTTTTTTCCTTTTAGATACTCTGTTTTTAGAAAATTTTATGGTCTGGAAGAACTAAATTGCAAAATAATAATAATAAAAAAAGGCTGGAATTTGAAGCTAAACCAAAAGAAACTGCTCTCAAGACATGGTTGGTTTATTCTCAGAAAACCTCAAATTGGGTTTGGTTCACACAACCTAACGGGATGCTTTTGTCATCACCCTCCATCGCACGTCCTTTGTTGTGTGGATTGATCCGATCATTGTGGATTGCGACCCTGCCTGCAGGAATGCAGTTAGAGTAAACCCAGGCTGAATAGTGTACAGCAGTGCCCGTGATTTACATAGGACAAGAAATAAAAAGAAAAGTGAAAATAGTATTTTCATCACTAAAACAGTTTGGTTATTGCAAAAAAAAAAAAAAAAAAAAAAAAAAAAAATAATAAAAAAAAAAAAATCTGGCTTTTTCTGGCCAGTGAAAGTTTTTTTACAATTTCACTGTGTTGGTATGGGGCCAGGTAGGAGTATGGTTAATTAAAAACAATAGATCTAACACAGATAAACAAAATTAAAGTGAGCCCTTCAGTATCACTGGGGGTAGGACGTGCCCTTGGTGTTGAGCACCTCCAGCCGTGCATCTCAGGGATGTTTTTGGGTAGTTTTGCCCAGGGCAAGTAACAGGAGTAACACTTGTAGTAACCTGCCAGCTGTTTGTCACCTGGAATGAGGAACTCCTTGTTACTAAAGGAAAGCAAATGAAGAATCCTTTCTCTCCACATATTTTTTAGTATTAAGATATAAATTTTAGCTTTTTCTTCTTTATTTTTTTAATTACTTGAGATACTGCTTTAATTTTCTTCTGCTCAGTAAGGGGGAAAAAAGTCTTGCTTCTCACAGATATATAGGAAATAAGGTTTGTGTAGTTTACCATCTTCAAACCCTTCAGTATTTAACTGTATAGATTTTAATTAGAATGTATGCATTTAATATGCAGTTTTCATGGTGTAATAGTAAAGTACTGATGAAATGGAAGTTCCTTTAGCTCTGTTTGGGAGGATGTGATATATTGCTTAAGATGTGTGTGTGTGTGTGTATGTTACTTTTTGCCATGGAGGCTTCACAGCCACTACTGTGCTCTTTAACCAGCTCCTCTTGTGCAACAAACTCTGATTGAGGTACTTCAGTCTAATTTAATGAAATAATCTCCCTTTTCCTGAAGAAATATCTCTCACCTGATGTTTTGCCTCTTAAAGTGGTTGTAGAAAAAGGAAGACTTGGGGGGTGATCCAACAGTTTAAACAAAGATTGGGTGTTGGGAAAAACATGTTCTGTTCCCAACTCTGTTGCACACTTGCCAAAACAGCTTGGCCAAGTCACAAATCCATTTAATCTGTTTTTCAAAATGGGAATAATGCTTCATGGGCAGGCAGATGATGAAATTTCAGTGCTCTTTTCCAGCAGTTTTTATCAAGGAAGAGCTTTGCTCTTTTAAAGTCAGTCCCTTGGGTTTTGAAGGGGATTACTTGGTGTGCAGGGTGAACTCTCTAACTCCCTCCCTGCTCCCTGTTTTTGAAGACTGTTGGTGCTGTTTTTCCTGGTCCCTCAGGCTTTCTTACACACACTGTTCCCGTGTGAATGCCGCTATCCCTCAACTTTGGTGTGCCTTGAGGTGAAAACCCACTGGATCTATTGAGCTGACCTGTGTGCAGTAAGTCAGTGTGTTCTAATGAAAGGGACAACAGTGGCTTAGTTACAGTTAAGACATTGAAAGTAGCTCAGAAATTAGTTTTGGAAGCTTATCTTTCTGTATTAGTTCAAATTTCAAGCTTTCAAACAGAATGGTTAGAACAGTTGCATATTGGGAGCGTTGTCTTGTGTAGTATAATGCAGCACAGCTTTTAAATTCAGGTGTCGTGATGGCTTTTTGAAGCAAGATTAGACTATGAGATGGCTTAAACTTACTAAAACATCAGCAGACTTCTACATTTCAACTTGAGTAGTTTTCTGCTGAATCAGTTTATTAGCTGGAGATACCAGTGGCTCCTGGAAGTAGGGAACTGGAGTTACGGTGGCTGGGACCAGAGCTGGTGCAGGAGGCCAGGGAGACCCTGTCCTGTTTGGCAGCACTGAGCTGTCACATCCCTGTATCCCATGAAATATCCCCGAGGTCAGGCTTTTATTGTGAAGAGCCTGGTAGCTACCTGTGCTTCAGGATTCTCGGTTTATATTGTTCATTACTTTACTAATTGTTTGGAGTGGGTTTCATTTTGCTTAATATTGAAGAGGTGTGAGTAGGAATGTATGTTCGTGTCTACATCTAAACTCCCTTTAAACCAGTGCAACACAACCATCCCTAGCCCTGATTCAAACCACTTTAGGCTTTTCCCTTCTGTGTCACGGGCATCATGAAGTGTCTGCCCGTTTTCTCTCGCTTTAGAGACAGATGACAAACATGGGCCCAAGTTCATGCTTGGAGACATTAATCACTTGCCTCATGTGGCCGTGCTGTACCCTTTCCTTGTCTGTACTGGTGCTCCTTCAGTACATGACAACGATTGGCCTGTGTTCTCATGAAAACTTTTATTGAGTCTATTTTTTTATTCCTGGACAGATTTCCACTTGCGTGACTCTCTGACTAGTTAAATCATGTCTGTTGTTTTTATTTGCTTTTATCCTTCTGTACTTTCCTGCTGCCTCTTACACAGCCCACAATTTGAGAACTTGGCATGGTCTCAGAGCAACTCAGGAGGAGGAGGAGGAGGAGGAGTGCTTCTTGAAGGATATTTTCCAATAACAACGTGCTTGTTGTAGATTAGTTTCTTTACTTTGTGGCTTTTCAGACTCTTTGGCGTCTTGATTGGTTCTTGAGTGTCCACACAAGTGACAAAGGAACCTAAATTTATGTCACACTGTGGAGCAGTCAGTGCATAGAACATTTTTAGAGGGTCTACACATTCAGGAGAAAAGTTTTAGGAATTTGCAAATAGAAGGAAAATTGAAAAGTAGTTTGAACAAACATTCTGGAGAGCATGCTTGGTTTAAAAAAAAAGATCTCAGAATATGATACAAAATTGTGATTTCTGTTAAAATTCCCAGCCCAGCAGTATCACCACAGTGAAGCAAATATGGAATGGGTCTTGAGCATCAGACATCTTCAGGTAGGCAACTGTGAAATTTAATTAATGCCCATAGCTGTGTGAGAGGAGGCTGAAAAAAGCCTGTTCTTTGACCAGACAGGCAGATTTAGGGGGGAAATTAAACACTGCTGTCTACTCAAAGTTCAAGTTGGTAGGAAGCAGTTTTTGTCATTCTTCAATGGCCTGAGTTAGTCATGGATTTCTGTGTCAAAAAAAGGGTTGTGCTGCTCTTGGAAGCAGAGTTCTGCCTTGAAAAGCCCATCTAAAATAAACTTTGCTTCCTTGAATTGGGAATAATCATTGTGCAGCCCTGCCTCAGTGGGTAGCTGCTCTCTTGGTAACGATTAGGAAGTTTGGGCATAATTTTGCAATGGAATGCAGGTCTCTGATGAGGTAGTAAATGAAGGCTTTTGTTACTAAAGTAATGTATGAGTCACAAGTGCTTTTTTTTATGATTATGCTTGCGTCAAAACACATCATGACAGCACTTGTTCACTGTACTCCTCCTACTGCTTTAATTGTAAGGAATGTGAGATGCCAAGAACTGTCTGTTTGGCTCTCAGCACGTTGGTTTGCTCTCCTGATAGCTGTTATTTAACAGTGATTGATATTATTAGAACCTCAGTGTGTCCATATGAACTTTTGCACCCCCACGTGTACCCTGTGACTGAGACTGAGGTGCCAGGCACCTCTGAGCAGCCAGCTTGGTTGTAAAGGATGGAGTGGGTTTGGTTTGTCAACTTTGGCTCAGCTGTGGTTGTAAATCCTGTGCTTTAGGGGGAGTTTTGGAATGGCATTTACTGTCATGGAAAAAGTTGGAGCTTGCATATTTATGGTTAAATGCAGTTATCTGGAAGGAAGAAAAAATTATAATTGATTTCTGTTTTCCTGTTGCATGTGTTTTGTTTCTGGTTTTTTAGCAGGAAGCTGTTGTGTTATAGAGTGATGTATGTAGGCTCTGTTGGGACTGTTTGCAATTTGGCAAAGGTAGAGGCACTCAAGCTTTTGGACAAATTTTAAATTGTTTTTATAGTTTAGTAGGAAATGTAGAGATTGAGACCACACAACCTGGCTCTGCATACGGCTTTTGTGTACAGAGATGCTAAACACCCGAAAATGCAGTGTTTCCATAGGCGGAGTTTCTTTTGTATTCACAGGCTGGGGAGCCTCAAATTCCAGAGGCATTACATGAGCAGTTTTAATGAATTAGTGTCTGGTTTTCCTGCAGCAGATGTGACAAGCAGCTTTATAAGCTGCTTCCCATCGATCGCTGTTTTCCAGCTCTTTTGTGTCTTTCTTTTGCTCAGAGAAAAGCAGGGAAGAGCTCGGTTTCTACAGTAACTGCTGCCTACACTCCTGCCTGCAGGCCAAGTGCTTTCTCGGTCCTGCAGCCTGTGCAGGGCTACTGCATTGAAATTCTGTAGGTTTTGTTTGGGTTTCTGGTTATTTTTTTTTCTTCTTGCTGGTTTAAATATTTTGTCCTTTAAGAAAAGAGGAGAATGCAGTGGAAATTTGCGATTTGGAGATAGGTAATTTTAATTAACCATAGCACATTGCCGTGATTGTAAGATAACCTGAATGTTTTTGCTGCTGATCGGTACCAGTGTTGTGTGGTTGGGATGTAAAGAAAAGAGATCCTGGCTGCTGAAACAAGAACCTTTGAAAATCTGTGATACACTGTTGACGCCCGTTTCTGCAGCATAATAATGCAGGGGAGGAGTGAGATCAGCTTCGAGTTGTTAATAGAATCCTTTACATTTGCAGCAAAATTTGCTGTAGTGGAGCAACTTCAGCACACTCTTTTCAGTCTAAACTCTTAAATACCCTTAGAGAAACTGCTGTGAATACAGGGTTAAAAATGCCCGTTTCTCATGACGTCAGCTCTCCGAGTGGGAACGAGCTGAACACCATTTCAGAGGGGGTCATGTGTTTATTACTCAGTTTGTGTTTGCTGCTGGTGGTTCAGGAATGTTCCTGTTGTCGTCATCAATATTCTGCTGTCATAGGATCATTTTTTGATGCAGGCAGGCTTGTTCCAGACCCTTCTGAGGCAGGTCAGCACCATTCCTGTAAGGAATATCAACCAACAACTTTACATGCTTCTTATGCACTTGCTAAAACATGAACAGGGAAGTCTGTAGCTGAGGTTTCCCATGGGGGAGCCAGTAATTTACAGCTAGATTGTATTTCCAGCCTTTGCTTACAATTTGCTACAAGTATTTTATTGGCCAACTTGAATTAACATGAGGCTACAGCAATATTTCATCACTTCTGATGCTGCATAGATCTTTGCTTTTGAATCTTAAGAGATCTGAGAGTAGAGATAGATGGATCGGTGGTCTTGCTATCTAGGGTGTTTTCCATCCTGTTAGGTGGCACTGTGCAGACAGTGATGGCACACCTGAAAAAATACCCAAATCCTTGTGAAGAGAATGCCCAGTGCTCAGAATAAAAAATTCTATATGCTGGTTCAAAAATCTGCGAGTGCTTTGTTCCTTATGGCGTTAGAGGTCGAGTGTGCCTCGAGCTCTCCTGGTCTCTGTGTGGAGGACATGCTGTGCAGCAATTGATCTTTGGGCCACAGAAATCAATTGCAAAGGATACAGGGAATTAAGGGGAACACGTGTGAGGTCGGGATTCAGTCCCCAGAGGAAAAAGCTGCCACTCTTTAAAGGGCAGTTGCTTTTTGGGTGACCTCTGGAAGTGTCCTGACTAGTAATGGCCAAACATAACTGAATGTAAATTTATGGTAAATTAGCCACATCAGGACTTAGTTTCAAAGCAGGGAGGAGGAGGAGGAGGAATCCATCCCACCACAATGGATGTGGGCATGGCCCTGTAGGAAGTGATGCCATGTTCTGGCTGGGGTGGTTTCTCAGAGGCTGTGGTCAGCTGCAAGCAGGAGGGCATCAAAAAACTTTGTTCCTAAAAATCTACTAGTGGAGCTGGGCTTTGTGTTACATTAATATAAATAAGTAAATTCATTTCATCACCAGTCCCCCATCAATAGAGAAAACCAGATACTCCTTCTGTTGCCAGCAATGGAGAAAAGTTTACAAATGCCATATTAAAGCTAAAATCTCTGAGAGGAGCACAAGGTGGCACCTCCTGTAGGTGAACAAGCACCTACATGAACAAATTACCCACTAAGAAAGTTATCCCTATTTGGGATTATAACAAAGTAATTATAATCTGACTAGTTTTTTACTGGATCACTCTTTTTCAGTGTATCTGTGATAACTTTCCCTATACTCTTAGTGCTGGCAAAGTGTTACAACAACACTTTTTTAATGTGATCCTAGAAAAGACTTTGTAAAACAAATATCTGAACAGTTATTTCTGTTTAAAGAGTCAAGACAATGCTTAATGTAAAAAATCGTGTGGTTTTTTTTAATAACCTTTACTTAATAAGTAATCATTTAGTGCTGGGAGTTTTCAGGTGGCTACTCAATATATGACTATTTGGATGGATTTATAGATCTACCTTCGTTATTAGTTTGGAAGCCCAGACTTTAAACTGTTGGGTGCTTTTAGATTATCTTGAAATAAAAACAGCAGTTCAGTTCAATTTGTCTTCTTAATAAGTTTTGGTTTTGTTGATTCTTTTAGCTCTAAAGGTGATGACTCTATTCCAGAAATGGACTGTGGTATTGACTTCCAGTTCAATTAAACACAGCCCAAAGTCTTAAAAATAAATTCTGGACGTGAATAATTCAGTGTGCCTGCTCTTGGTGTTGAGCAGTCAGAAACCTTTTGGTAGAAGATTCAGACAATGAGCACATTAGAAGGTGTAATTGTGTTATTTTTTTGAAAACGGTAGTTTGAATGAAGCAGCCACTTTCTCCCTGGTGTAGGACTTGTTGCTTTTTCCAAGTTAACCAAGGTTGCTTCTTTCAGGTATCTTCAAGACATGAAGTCCCATCTCTTACAGGTTTCTGTGTGTTTTCTGTGTGTCAGTTCCGTGGGTGAGGAGCTGAGTTCAGCTCTCTCTTTAGACATGCACCTTTTCCCAGGACAGGGGGGCACCATACGCAGGCTTTACAGACACTGAAATATGTAATCGTACTTCAACTTTCTGAGCTTTTTTCACTTCCAAGGTGTTTCTAGTTGTGTTTGTAAAGACTCATCTTTGAAGTCTTGTTTATTTAAAAACCAGTTAAAAACCACAGCCACATATTGTTTAATCTATAATTAATATCCTGTTAATCCATTGTGATGGAATCAATAATAGATGAAGCAGCAAATGGGGAAAAGATGACATTGGGGTCCTTGTGCTTTCAAACTGAAATTTACCCATTAGCAGGAAGTCAATCAAGTTGTAATTTCCAAGCACTGTGTTCCAGTGAGCACCTGCTTGAATGGACTCAGTGCTGGAATGCTCAGGCCAGAGGAAGAGGCTAAAGGACCTCGGTTTTGTTTAACTTTTTTTCCTGGAGAAGACCAAAGGTGGATCTCAATGCAGCCTTCCCTTGCCTAAAGAGTGGTTGTAGAAAGCCTGGAGCCAGGTTGTGCCAACAGGCTCACAGTTTGGGCACAAGCAGCTGCAGAAGTTGCAACGAAGAGTTTGTAGCTCTACAAATGAGAAAACTGTTCACTGCTTGAGAGTGTAATTAGAGGAAATGAGTTGCCCAGCTCTATGCTTGGAAGGCTTCAAAAGTTGGAGATACAAGGCCCTGAGCTACCTGGTCTAACTTGGAAGTTACCCAGCTTTGAGCAGGAGATTGGGATGGACATTTTCAGAGGTCCCTTCCAAACTCCATTCCTCTCTAGTTCTGTCTGAAAGATGTAAAAACTCAATTTTCTCTTGATTTTTAAAATGCTGGTGTTTCAAAAGTGGGCCTGGGAGTGTGCATTGTAGGTGATTAAGTGTCAGTGTGCACATCTTCTACCAGAAGTATAAATAAATGAATTGGCTGTGAGAGTCATTTTTACTGGAGCGAGGCGAAAGACCAGTTGGGAAGTAGATCACAAGCAGGTAGGTAAGAGGAATTAGAAAATGGATTAGTTTCAAATCTCCCTTCCATGGAAAGGAGACCATAGCCAGAAGTATGGTGATTTCCATGGTTTTTTTTTAGTTCACTGATCAAAATAGCAGAAGGAAGTACAAATAGTATCATCTCAGGCTGCTGTACTGCCAGAGAAAACTGAAGTGGAAAAGCTGTGTTTGGTGGTGCAGATGTTGATCGTGACCTCTGCTTCTCTTTGTGGGGAGTTAATGCTGCCTGTGTTCACCTTGAAAGTATTTGAAGTCAAAAATCGACACAAGCAATCTCCCAGATGCTGACTGGGTTCTTTTTTTGAGTCTTGGCTTTTTAATGTGAAAAGTTGAAGCTGTCCTTGGCTCTCAGTAAATCAACAAGAGTTCAAAAACAGGCACCTTGTTATTCTTTTAGATCTGTTTAAATCTCAGGGGATCTTTAAGTTAACAGGGGTTCAGTATCACAGTCAGTGTGAGAGAATTGAGCTGTGCAGTTGTAACTACCTTGACTTCAGGGGTTATCACTGCTGACCTCTTATAATCTATTTGAATGTAAAATCTGGAGGTGCTTATAAAAGAACCTGCTGATCAAAGCGGCATGGCAGCTTCTGACTGATTTTGGTCCTGGTTCTTAGAAGGCAATTAAACTGGAATAATTCAAAGGATACTGAGGCACTGGGTGTCACAGCAGGGTTTATGTACAGGGAAGACATTGGATTCCTCCTGCTATGTTTTAGTTTCCCAGATAAAGACAGGATGAAATTCCTCCTTTCCAGTCAGATGGTATTTTCACACAGGCAGAACTACAAGTGTATCATCAGCTTTTCCCTGCAGTACGGACAGAGCTGCTATGGGGAAGTGAGAAAATATTAGAAATACAGATGTAACAACACTAGACTTTGCACATTTTACCCTGAGACACTTCTCTGGCATCCTGCAAAGTTCCTAAACTCTGTAGAGGTTCTGCCTGGACCAGCATTGCTGGTTTTGGCTGGGAACTGCAGATATATAAGAGTTTTTTATGGAATAGTTTGAAATTATGTAATGCTTCTTGTCTGTTTTCCAGTAGTCAACCCAAAATGAGCTTTTTTTTAATTTAAAGAAGAATAATTGAGGTAATGAGTTGCATTTTAGTTGTGACATCTCCTCTGTGGTTCCCTGGGTCGCACAGTGGCTCCGTTGTGATGCTCTGTAGGAAGCACATGGATTTGTCATCAATAAATGTACAAAACAGCTTACAAAACTGCTTTATTTCTTTGGGGTTTTTTTGTCAGTGAGTTGTCTAGATGAGTTTCTCCTCCAGCAGCCATCCTGTGGTAGAGTATTGTGAAACTATTGTAAACGTTTGAACAGTGAGTAAAATCCAATTCAGCTTGTTGAGGACTAAATGTTTGATGAGGTCTCTCCCTGTGGGTGTTCTGTGGTTTTTGTTTAGTTCATTGTATTAACTAAAGAATATGCCAAAACCAACTGGATTCTGATCAAATTAGAACATGCTCTATACTTCGATTTTGGATGTAAATAAATAATTTATTCAGGAATTCTGTTGTTTAGTATACACTCTTTATTCTGCTTTTTGGCTGAATTCCAGCTATAAAAACATGCTTCTATTAAAAAAAAAAACTGTTTGCAAATATGAATCAATTGACAGATGTGGTCTTTTGATAATATTCAGGTGTTATTTGCTCTAACCAGACAGGGATTTGTAAGTACATTGTATCTTCCTTATTTACACCGACCTTTCAGGCTCAGCATGGGAAATGTAAACTGCACTGGGGATGCCTCTGGGTTTTCATGACTGTCAGCTCCAAGTTTGTTTGGCACATGTAGAACCTCTGGAGTACCCCTTGTTGGTCAAAGCTCCTGTGTTTGGGGCTGCTTTTTGTGGGTGGTTTTTTCCCAACCTTGATCAACATTTGAGAGCTCCCTCCATGTCTGTGCTGTTCTTTGACACCTGTCCTGCAGTGTGCCCTGGGTCAGAGAGCTGCCCTGGCCTTGTTTGCCAGAGATGCCCACAGGGAGATTCATTCAGGGGTGCAGTAGGGTAAAAAGGGATATCTTTTAATATATGTGTGCCTGTATGGAATATCAAAGGAATTGCTGAGTATTTTTTTCTGCCTTTCCATGTTCCTGGTACTTGTGTCTGAAGTTGTGGAGATCCACCTCTTCCCCACCCGCCTCCTGCCCATCCTCACCCCGGTGTGGATGTGTGTGGCACGGGAGGACTCCAGTTCCTCAGTGGTGTGTACTGGGGTGGTTTTTTACCAGGAAATAAGGACTGTAACCAGGGAATTAGCACCCAAAGCGATGTCCAATTCTTCCCATATTCTTCTTGAGTTGAAATAAATTTGGTCTTAAAAGCATTAAGGTAAATTTGCAGGTATGAAATAACCTCGTGAAATGCATAGGGAAGGTGACTAAAATTTAAGTCTGTGTCAAACAGATGTTGTTGTTCACTTTCTCACAGGGATTTTTACTTAATCTTTGGCTACTGTCTTTGCATACACTTGAGTGTTGTTACTGCTGCTTGAAAGAAATGCTGGGAAAATACTTTTATTAGCAAAACAGCCAAGACCCCTTTCCATTGTCACTAAAGCGATAAAAGCACAAAATACTTTCTGCTGGAAAGAGCGAAGAAGTGAGTTGTTACTGAATATATTAAAAAAACCCAACCCAGAAATTGGTCCATTTAACCTCCTTCCTGAAATGAGTGTGCAGTTTTTTGGCATAGATTCTGTTCCTAATTTAGTACATTGAGCATGTTTCAGAAATAGGTCATCTGTTAAATGCAGACATGGTCCGTACTCAGAAGTAAGACAGAGAGAAAAGGAAGGTCACTGTCAATTCTTTCTCTTTTTCCTGATCCTTGAGTGTGTATTTTCGGGAAAAAGAACCACTGTGGTGCATGTGGCAAGGGACATAGTGAAAATCAAATGCTGCCTTTGTTCTATAAAGATCCTTAGATTCATTTTAAGATATGAAAGCCAAAACACACGAGAGTTCATTTTTAAGGCTACTCTGCAGCTGAGTGTTCCTGCCAATTCTTACATCACTTTTATGTTTAATACATTTTTCCAGAGAAATAATCACTTTTATTTACAGTCTTTTGCATTCATAGCTCATTTCTTACCCCTTGTTCCAGCATGCGCTTGTTTCCTTTCTGCATAAAACTAGATCTGCCTAGAAGCACTTAAAAGCAAAACAGACCCAAACCCCAACATTTGTGAGGTTTGTTTCTGGGTATAGTGTCGCTGGAAAGTCCTTTTCATCATGTGGGGGGGTGTGTAAATGTCATTGTGGGTTTAGTGCTCAGTGTAGTCTAACAACTTGAGAACGAGGAGGTAGTAAAGTTATTTGAACTGTATTTTTATAGATGCTTTTGTTGAGACAAAATTAAGTTTCTTATTTGCTCAAGATTGAGCAAATTTATTTACTGAGAAGTTAGAAACAGCGTGTCCTGTTTAATTCAATTTAATTCAATTCTAAATGCTGTGCACAGGGATGTAGAAAGGGGATTATCCTAAGGTACATTAATTGTATGTTATTTTTCAAATTTTTAAACAGTTGCACATTGTTAGTTTATTGTTAGTCATTAAATTTAGGCATGTAATCCTTGGTAATACTTGAAAATGGGCAGTTTACTGAAATTGGGTCTTAAATTCAGCTCTGAAAAAAGGTATTCAAATGTAGTACTAAAGCAGCAGTATACTCTGTAAATGAGCAGAATTAGAATTATTATATGTTTAATTTAGTATGTATTTTAAGAGAAAAGAACCCTAATCTCTTAGACCAGTCTATGAAACTGGTTAGACCTTGAATTGGCCAACGTTTATGCTTCTGATTAATTTTGCTATCGTGGACCAACTTGTTCATTTGCTGAAGCCGTTCCTTGGCATCATAAAATAATGAGCTTTTGTCTTCAAAATAGCTCTGCTTTGGGGCTACTGCAAGATCAGGATGAACCTCAAGAAGTTTAGAGACCATACACAAACTGCCCTTGTTAGAAAGAATTGCATTTGCTTGTATTCCTTTACAAATGTCAGTTGCTTACCTGGGGATCTTTTTCTGGTCACGTTGCTCTCCCTGTGTGATGTGTAAAATGAAGATGGTCGTGCGTAGTTACATAAGATACTGTAGCTTTTAAATTCTAAATGAGTTAGGTGATAACATGCAAGTTATGCAGAAAGTCTTACATTCTGTAAACAAGTGGCTCATATATATTTTTTTTTATTATTTTTCAGCTGTACTTTCAGGTTTCCCAGCACAAACATCAAGATAACATTCACAGCTCTGTCCAATGAAAAGAGAGAAAAACAGGAGGCCCCGGAGTCCCCAGTGAAGCCTGTGCAACCCCAGATCTCTCCCTTAACAATAAACATTCCAGACAACATGGCTCACCTGATCAGCCCTCTCCCTTCTCCCACAGGAACTATCAGGTATTTAAACCCTGCAGGTGGGATCAGGGCCACGTACAGTCAGGCTCAGCACAAATTTCTCATTCCGTATTTTGCTTTTGAGGTCAAAGTTCAGCTGAAGCTCAGCCTTACCTGCCTCAAGAAACCCCCTTTCTGCTGACATAGTTGCATGGGCAGTCTGTGATATTCTGGTGTAACATATTAAATGTGTAACAGTCTGCTCAGGAGCCTGGTGTTTTTCTTGCATTCCAATAAGAATGTTTTTCTTGCATTCTTGCTTTTGCTCTTGCATGCTTATTGCGCCTCTTCAAATGAGACAATTCTAAATTACACCATTTTAAAGTGTTCTGATTTGCCACCGTTCTCCTGAAGTTCATCATCAGGACAAATGGTGGTTTCGGTTATTATTAGTGTGGAAAATGGACTGATCTTCTACTCCAGAAGATTTGTTATCAGCTAGTCACTGCTGGAAGTAAGCAGACCTTTTGTTTAAAACACAGGCTGAGGTGTAGAGCTCAGTGTCAGGATGGCTGATCCCAGGGAGGGTGATCCAGGATTTTCCCTGCCCTGCTGCTTCTGTGGTAATTGCAGCCCTTGTCCCACCTGTTATTTGGGACTAAACTCAATTAAGCACAAGCGACCTGTCCTCAGAAATGGGTAAAATTAACTCAGAATTTTTCAAAATGTTGGAAAGATCAGGAGCAAAACTTCCATGTCAAGGCACTGAAAGTTGTTTCAGTCCATGTAGGTGTTTTTGAAAGCTTTTTTGTCCCCTCTCACTTCCTGCATCTTCACTTGAGTGAAGAACTGTCCGTGCTTGCTTTTTACAAAGGTACAACTTGTTAATGAAGTTTGAATTTAAGGATAATTTACTTCTTACATGCTTGCCAAGCTCTTGGTCTCTATCTTGGAGTGTTTAATGACACCTGCCTAAATGATGGAAGCAGAGAGAAAAGATACCTAGACTTGTCTGTGAAACAGGTTTGCTTTCTTATAAGAATTCAGGGAAAACACATCTTGCCAATGACAGAGCAGCTCACAAATATTTCAGATAATATCCCATCTATCCGCACTGTCTTTGCCTCACTGTGCATTTTGTAATTCTCTTCAGGGCTTTCATGCACCTGTTGAGTAGTTTATTACAGAAAAAAAAAAAGATGACAGTTTTGAGTCTATTTTGAGAGCAAAGCTTGACAGTTTCTCTGCAAATCATCCTGTTTTGTAGAAGACTTGTAAACTTGCTTTGATTATACCATATGTGTCGCTTTGTCAATATATGCTGAAGTGAGCAGAGCAGAGGGATGTTGTCAGCTGATACGTGAAAACACAGAGCAGCAGTGACCTATATCTAAAAAAATAAATTAGCTACACATTTTGGCTCTAACCAGGGATTCTTCTGTACAACACTTAAAAAATGCCATCTCTCTCTTAGAGTAAGTATATCACTAGTAACAAATCATTGGTGGATTTCTTGTGAAGTGAAGCTTTGCTTTCAATGTAAGTATATTTTGCCCAGTCTATAGGGTTTGCCTCTTTTTGTACATAAAAAAGGAGGTAGCAAAAAATTTGAGGGGCCAGGCAGACAAACAAACCTTGACAGATGTAAAATTGTTAAAGCTTTAGTGTATAGATCTAAATAACATTGTCTAGATTTATTTGTTGCTGATGTTTTGAACCATAGATTCAAAGATTAAAGATTATCTTTGGAGATAAGGCTGGTTCTGGGGGCACGGCGGGTGCAGCTATTGGGATTTCTAGTTTTTTGGAATTTCTGAGGACTGCCTTGAAATCAGCTGCAGTATGAATTGCAGAGAGTGTGTGTCCTTGTAAGAGAGCTGCCAGAATTATTTTGGGGAAGGGGCTGGACCTCACCTGCTGACTTTCTCTTTCCTCTTGGCTAAAAAGAAATTGTAGAAGAAAATTGGCATCGTGCAGCTGCAGTCCCTGTGGCCTCTGCAAGGCAGGGGACCACTGGTAAAAGGTGTTGCAGTGGAATTATATACAATTTTTTCTGTTTCTCTGTGGTGGATGGCAAAATGTGAAGTGTCAAGAGATATTCTTTTAGTGTTTGGCACCATCTCTTGCTTTCTAACAGTGTATCTGCTGTGTTGGCCTAATACTGCATTAAATCAGCTGAGTCAGTGCTGATGCATCCCATTTATCTGTACATTTCTGGTTTTTATACCTCTATCTGTGTGTAAGTATGTGCACACGCCTGTAAACACTTAAAATAATACTGGTTTAGATTTAAATGAGAATCAAACTTTTTTTTACCTCACTGCTTGCTGTATTTTCTCAAATGTGCAGAAACACTGCATGGGCGAGATGATTTTTTGGGGGGCAGACCGAACACAAGCATATGGCAGAAATTCGATGCAAGATGTGTGTCTTGTTTCCAACGAGTGTCTGAAAATTTGTGGTTGCTGATGCAGTTGAGGTAGACTTAAAGTGGCAAATCTTACACAAACACAGTACAGCCTAATCAATCAGCTGATCCTTGTTTTCTTGAGGAGGAAAGCCTGAGCAAGGTTTCTTCCTGCAGTGGTTCTGATTCCCATGGATGGGTTAGCAAGGTGTGGAAGGTGGTTTGTAATGGAAGCCCTGAGAGCCCTTTAGCTGCAGCCTCACAGCTCTGGTAGTGGCTTTGCTGCAGCAAGAGCTTTTTGTTGAGACATAATGTGGTGATATACTGTATAACAAAATAGTAGGATCTTCTTTTTATGCTCTACAGTGCTGCAAATTCCTGCCCATCGAGCCCCCGTGGCGCAGGCTCTTCAGGGTACAAAATGAGTCGTGGAATAGCATCTGACCTACATTTGATGGCTGACAATTCACAGTCGGAAAATGACAAGGAAGCTTCGGGGGGAGATAGCCCAAAGGTAAACACAGCTTGGAACCAATCCCAGAAATTACACCTGAGGTGAATGTAAGACTTGGGATGTTTTGTTTGCTAAAGTGTATGCACTGAGTGGTAATTTAACATTCCAGGCTTTAAAAACAATATGTAGGGTTTTGTGATCAGATGTGAGATTGATTGATTGATTGATTTACCCCTCTCCCCTTTGGGGGAGGGTCTGTGTGCAGTCTCAGTTATAAATCTGTTTGGAGGCTATTGAAAATTCTTTGCTGTTATACGTATCTGCAAAATTTATGTTATCTTAAAATTGCTAATTAGAAGAGCAAAGCTTTCTTAGTTTCTTTTCTGCCTCAAGATTTTGGTCGTCCAAAAGTGCTTAAGTCAAGTTAATGATGTTTTATGACTTTTGATCTAGTAAGCAGTGTGTATCTCTTCAAAGTTTGTTGATGCAGACTTTTCTTGTTTTTGTCCAGGATGACTCTAAGCCACCCTACTCCTATGCACAGTTAATAGTCCAAGCAATTACAATGGCCCCGGATAAGCAGCTTACACTAAATGGAATTTATACGCACATAACTAAAAATTATCCCTACTACAGGACAGCAGACAAGGGCTGGCAGGTAATTCAGATTTCTGGAATATTTTTTTTACTTGTGAGCAATACTGGGAGCTGTAAACGGTCGTGAGCAGGCAGTTGGTAAGCCTCAGAACCCTTCAGAAACAGAATTTATCAAATGAATGCATTGTCTTTCTTCTGATTGTAAGTTTTCCAACAAAGTGGGCAATTTACATTAGTCTGTATTTGAAATATTGCTTTCTTGATGGAATGGTGTTCTCTAAACCTCTAGTAGGGATGCAGACAGACTTTGGGGAAAGCAAAGTGCATTGGGCACTGGATTTGAATCCCGTATGCTGTCTAGGAATGGTGTCATGTTCTGTAACTTACAGTTGTGTAAACATTTGTGTTGCTATCTTGAGATAAAATTGAGATACTAAATGCTCCAAGTTCAGTTTTGTTTGTAAACAGTGATCTTGCCCATGCAGCCAGTGAAGGAACAAGTGTGTTATGTGTCATTATCTCACACTGGTTCATGCACTGTTTGATTTGTGAACTTGCCCATTCCTGTACAGAGTTGGACCAAACCCTTCAACTCTGCAGAATTAATTCCTACTTTCTTTTCATTTTTCTGAGACCAGCCTCAGCTTTTGCCAGGATGACTAACCGAGTACAAATCAGTCTGGCAGAGTCTTCCCAGATACACATGAAGGCTCAGTGCCTTTGGTGCTGTTTTGGGTGTCTCAGAGGTCAAAGGAGCAGAGTTTGCAGAACATGGAACACCTGGAGCACACAGTCCATCGTGGGCTATCAGCTTACTGCTGGCTGCTCACTCTGCAGTTATTTTCAGGGAGGTAAAATTTAGAGAGATTGGGGGAGGGGATAAGTGAGGAAGTGTTAACACTGGCTGCACAAGTGGAAGACTGAAGAACACAGCCTTCCCTGTAGAGGAAGAGATTTTTAAATATTAATCACATACTTATTTTTCATAAGGCCTAAATGAAAGTTGGATCACTCTCCCAAGGTTAGTGGGGAATGTAGCTGTTCCTGGCTGTTTGCTAAGGGCCTGGTTAGTCAAGGACTTGGCTGTTGTGACTGGGAAGTCTCTTTTGTTTCCCTTTCCCACATAACAGTGCAGTATCCTGGCTGCAGTCACGTTGTTTTAGCAACAAGACTCTGTTTATAAAATGTTGATGTGTGTTTTGCTCCCTATTTTGCAGTACCTTGAGTATCTGTGTATATGATGTTGCTCTGTGAGCATCATGAACCCAACACACACACGCACACATGGTCATGCTGAGGTAAAGAACTCTGCCGTAGAACAGGGTGTGGATTTGGGGCTGTAGTGCTTCCTAAAGCCAAGGTGATAGGCACAGCAGACAGTGTATTCTGGACTAATTAATTAGCAGCTATTCGTAGAAACAATTAGAAAAGCTGAAAATCAGATGCTGTTCAGTCACTGCTCTGCCAGCTTCTACAGTTTGGGAGTTGGATTGCAGCTCGGGTGACTTAGGATAGATGTTTCAAATCATATTTGAGGCTCAATATGCACATATAATTCAAAACACAGAGTACAAACACAGGTACAGTGTCCCAGTCCCATACCTTAAGAAACTGAGGTATTTATATCCTTTAGCTACAATGGTCTCATTTAGTTGAGCATTTGAAGACTCCTCTCTGTGAACTTATTTTAGCAGGTACTTTTGGATCTAGTCCCGTATTCTAGCATATGGAGAAATAAATACAATTTATAAATATGTTCTTGGCATCTTTCTAGTTATGTTTCCATTTTTGGCAGGGAAAAAACCATCTCTGGTTTCATCAGTTTGCATTCAAGAAATCATATATGGTTATCACTGCTTTAAGTTTTCCAAACTTACCATCAGGGTCATGAACTCAGATATTTGAGCAAGTTTTACATTTGCTTTGCAAATTTTTGAGAGCTTTTGTTAACATAAAGCTTTTTCCCATTTACCTCTGTTCCCCCACAAGTATTTCAGGGTGAATCCTTAGCATCAGTCTCTTCTTGTTCAGTGATGATATTGAGAGAGATCTTGGGGTTTATCTATGTTAAAAAATGAACAAATTAAATAAAAGGAAATTCTGTGTGCAAAGCCAAGCACAGACAGAGCCACTTGAGGGTGTCAGCAGCTCTGTGCATTGCTCTGATGAAGGAGTGGGGGGATGTTGCAGCAAACTGAGGATGTGGAAATGTGCAAAGAGACCGTGGTAACAAAGATCTGGAATAGCTGGTTCAGGACCTGCTGCCACTTGGTGTTTTAATAGACACATTAAATTCTTTTATTGAGACAGACTGGACTGTGGGTGAATTCTCAACAATCCAGCTGCCTTTGGAACTTGTGTGATTTAGCCTTTTCTTTCTGAACTGTGGAACAGTAACAGAATTATCACAGAGGATCAGAATCAGTATATGCTGTGTTCTGCTGGCCCTCCTGGAAGGAACTGCGACACCTGGGGAAGGGTGGTGTACAAGCACTGATCATTTTTATTTCTGTTTTTAACACTGCATTCTGCACAAGTATTTGTAGTGTTCTAAACAGTTGGTTTCAATCACCGTGTTTCTCATGAGAGAATTAAATAAATGGGATTCCTGTTATTTCCAATTAGCATACTGGGTTTTTAATTGGTGGGAAAGATTTGACAAATGCAAGAGTCCTTTCAGGTTTATGGCACTGCTTGGTAGTGCTCTGAGTTCTGTTAAATTAAGGAATTAAAGAGCTGAACCCCGAGTCTCCTGTAGTACAAACTGCTGCAGTAGGCCACATTCTGACTTGGAAAAGTTATATGAATTCTACATATTTTTTTATGTTCCATAGAATTCAATACGTCACAATCTCTCTCTGAATCGTTATTTCATCAAAGTACCACGTTCCCAGGAAGAACCAGGCAAAGGCTCATTCTGGAGGATAGACCCTGCCTCTGAAAGCAAATTAATAGAGCAGGCTTTTAGGAAAAGGCGGCCTAGGGGAGTACCTTGCTTTAGAACCCCTCTGGGACCACTCTCTTCTAGGTAAGGAAAACCAGATGAACAAAAAGACTATGGCTGTTGTTTAATCTTCAGGCTGCTACAGACTTGATAGCTTCGGATACAGTCACGAGTTTAGTAATTTAATTTCATCCAGACTCAGTGTTTGAATTCTGTGTGTTTCATTAGGAGGCTGCCCCATACACCAGGCTTGTGTTTATTGCTTGTTTTTAGTGTTAAAGAACTCAGTTTGCATAACTAACTATCAGATTGTTAATGTAAGCAAGCCTTGCTGTACCTTTGATGGGTTTTACAGAATTATAATTTTAATTTCTAACTGCCATCTACTGGATTTTAAAACTGTTTGCAAAGAAAATTCTCAGATACTGGCTACCATTTTATTGACCTTAGAGATGACAATTGTGTATTCAGTTTGATAATGTTCGAGCAGAATTCATGATGGGGAAATACCTGGGTTTAAATTATTCCCTCTGTAAAGTTACGGCCTTTCTGCTGGTGCAGATCTTTTACTACTTGCCCTGTAGCCTCAGATTTGCTCATTGTTCTTCTCCACCAGAAGAAACGTTCGTGTTTCGCAGATTTAGAGTCTCCCTAAGAAGGCATCCAGCCACCTCTTCTCCATTAACTGTACCTGGAGTTTGCTTTTAAATTCTGTCCCTGTTTAACAGAAGCTTTTTAAAAGAGCCTGAGCTCTGGGTTGTAGCTGTGCCCTCCCCTGCTGCAGGCAGCGTGTTACGGTCTCGTTAGAGGAAGGTCATGGGCTTTCACAGTTCAGAAGTTAAAACACATCAGCTGCTGCTTTCATTTCTAACTACAGAAGTGCCCCAGCTTCTCCTAATCACTCTGGAGTGTTGTCTGCGCACTCCAGTGGCGTCCAGACCCCCGAGAGCCTGTCCAGGGAAGGATCTCCTGTCCCTATGGAACCTGAGCCCAGCGCCATCCAGCCAAAACTCGCCGTCATACAAGAAGCGCGATTTGCACAGAGTGCCCCAGGTGAGGAGCCCTGAGCTCGGCACTGGGGGCTGGGGGGCAGATGGCTGGCACCTAAATATTGCCAAGACTTAATATGTACACCAAAAACAAGTATGTATTTCACCTCTTCACATTCAGAGCAGATCTGTGAGAAACTCAGAAGCAGCCAGGGATAGTCTGCAGATGTGGGGCTGTTGTTACCTGTAGGCTGCTCCAGAACCTTGGATCAGGTTGTTACTGAGGAGAGGTTGTGCCTTTGTCCTGTGTAGGACTGTGCTGTCTTGTAACAGTTCTCTTGAAAAAAAACCAAAACGGTTTGTGTGTTACAGAAATAAGGAAATGCCTTTCACACCTCTCTGGTCACGTCATCCTTCCAGAGTCGGGGGGATAAAAGAATTGGAAGGATAAAGTGAGATAAGAAATTTCCTATTTAAAACAAAGAGAGCATAAGGCATGATGGGATAAGGATATGTTTGTTGAATTACCTTCTTTGATATATGTTTGCTATCTGGTTTCTTGGATGTGGCACTACAGAAGTGCCAGTGAGCATTCAGTAGTGAGGGCAGACATGGTCCTGAGCAGAGCCCAGGATTCCCAGTGCAGGACAGGGAGAGGATTCCCAGTGCAGGACACAGAGAGCACTCCTGATGCAGACATGCTGCACACAACACACATGTTCCCACCTGTGGAAAGGGGTTTACTTAAATTAGTGCTAACCACAGCTTTGTTTGGGGGCAAGCTGGGGTGCCCAAATGGTGTGTGGGTCTTACTGAGCCAGAACAGCCCTTCCCTTGAGCCTGGAGCTGGGCCTAGCCACTTGTCCTAACCTTCATTGTCCAGTATTATCTTTTGGCTCATTCAGGCATTAGTGAAGGAACTTGTTAATTCTCTGAGGTTTAAATGTGAAGTTTAAAAGAATGACTGGTTTAAAAGAAATAACTAAAGTTGGCAGTCTAATTTTGACCTCTTTCTTGGTAGGATCACCTCTCTCTAGCCAGCCAGTTTTAATTACTGTACAACGGCAGCTACCACAAGCTATCAAACCCGTCACCTACACTGTTGCAACTCCCGTGACAACATCGACCTCCCAGCAGCCTGTAGTTCAGACAGTTCATGTTGTGCACCAGATCCCAGCTGTGTCAGTCACCAACGTGACTGGATTAGCACCAGCAAACACTTACACTGTTGCGGGACAGGCGGTCGTCACACAAGCTGCTATGGTCACCCAGCCCAAGGTAGAACCTCAAGAGAATGGAGACCATAAGGAAGTCAAAGGTGAGAACCTGTGGGGTTGTTTTGGGACCTGTGTATACAGAGGGATCAATATTTGAAACCTAGAATCACAGAACTGTAGAACAGTTTGGTTTGGAAGGACCTTAAAGTCCATCTTGTTCCCCCCTCTGCCACGGGCAGGGACACCTTCCACTATCCCAGGTTGCTCCAAGCCTCATTCAGCCTGGTCTTGAGCACTTCCAGGGCTGGGGCATCAATACTTGAAGTGTTTGGCTAAAACTGAAGATTTCGAATTGTAATTTCTCAGATGTGTTGGAGCGGGTAATAAAACAACACACTTCACTGAGGGTTGATTGAGTGAAACTAAGTGGTTCCTGAGCACTTTTGTTATTTTTAACCATGTGTTCTCTCCTGTTTTTCAGTGAAAGTGGAGCCTCTCCCTGCTATTAGCCATGCTGCAATAGGAGCTGCTGGTCGTATCATCCAGACATCGCAGCCCACGCCCTTACAGACAGTTACCATAGTGCAACAGGCGCCGCTGGGGCAGCACCAGCTGCCCATAAAAACTGTAACGCAGAACGGAACGCACATCGTGCCCCTCAGCACGGCCATGGCGGGGCAGGGCAGCGCGGGTACGTACGGGGCAGCCTCGCTGCCTCTGCCTCCTCTGCTTGGGTCTCTCTCCTGGTTAGAGCGGGAACTGAGCTCTGCACAAACTTTAGCTTACAGCCTGCAAGGGTTCGTTCCCTCTGTCGGTAAGAACCAGAGTTTCTCTTCACTGAGGGTTGCCTGAACATCTCTTTGTTCCCTTTGTGGTTGTTATAGGGATGTACTTGGTGGTGACAACCCGTCCTCTCTCCTCGTTAAACCAGGATAGAAACAAGTTTTAAAAGAAGTTCCCGTAAAACAGAGCTGTTCAAATGGTGCCTGTTCCCAGGTGGTTTGTTGGAAGCCACCAACAGGAAAACCAGAACTTGCTTGTGGGTTGGCTCTTTGAACTGTTACTTTTTATTCTGATTTTATTGAATCTGTACTGAAAAGACTGAAATTCTGGAAGATTTTGAGGTGGTTCTTGTCTGAATCCATCATTCCTATCTGGGACTCAGCAGGCTGAGTGGGCAGCGGTGCTTTTTCATCATTCCATACATTCCCTCTTGCTCACAGCACGGGCAGGTTTGCTCTGCTGGCAGGTGCATGCAGCTTGTTCTAACAGTTTTGCTTTGAGTATTATCTGACACTGAAGGAGAGGGTTTTTTGTCATAAAATATGTTTACAGAAATATTTTTAAGGTTATCTGATATCAATTTATTACCTGCATTTCTGCTCGAAAGTCTTTCTGATGGAGTGAATTATCTGCTTCATTTCCTTTTTACTCCTTTGCCATCACTGACATTTATAGGTCAGTGTTCTGGCTGCTGCCACTTCACTTCCAGCTTAAGAGCAGCAAAAGCATCACAGTCAGACTTGAGGTGCACTTTCTGTGTCAGAAGGGATGTGTGAATAGAGCTGAGAGCCATGCGAAATATACTGAAAAGCTATTTTTAAAAGTAAGGAATAATTCTTTTTCTCTTTTTCCTGGATTCTGAAAACTCAGCTGATTTCAACGTGGTCCCTGAAAGGGCAGCCGAGGGCTGCAGGGTGTGTGCAGGAATGTGGCTGCACACAGGAGTAGAGTTGTGATGCTTCCCCCTGTGTCTCTGTGTGTGATGGGTGTGGAGTGAGGTGTGCTCCAGGTCCTGGTCTCTTGTTACAGTAACTCCTAAACCAGCAAGAAACCAAGTAATTCTCCAGCAAAGCATCTGGGCCCATAGAAACACAGATTTGTTTGTGTTTGTCTGTGTAACACGCATACAGCTGTGTTCACACACACATTTGTGTTTGTCTTTGGTGAAAGAAGGTTTGTGCCATCTGAGAAGAAAGAAATCCAGAGCAAATGTTGCTCCTGTTCCATTTTCCGTGTATAGTAAAGCAGGTGCTTTCAGATCCTGCTCTCAGCAGAACAGCTCGGCAGCGCTGCCTGGTCCCTGTGAGTCAGCTGAGAGCTCTGGGGTCCAGAAGAAATTCACAATTCTTACTGTCCAACAAAATTTCATAACTCAGTATTCTGTATTTCAGCTTTCAGTGTAGATTTCAAACATCATCATTCTTTTGTGTGTTTCCTACTCCCACATACCAGCTGTGGCTGCAGCCGGAGGGTCTCTGGCTGCCCACCAGACCCCAGAGTGAAAAATCACAGAATCGCAGAAGGGTTTGGGTCGGGAGGGACATTAAAGCTCTTTACATTCCATCCCCCTGCCATGGGCAGGGACCCCTTCCACTGGAAGAGTGCAATAGAATAGTGCAGTGATTGTCTTAATGTGTGTTTGAAGGTGAGGGGTAAACTTCTTGTTTTTATTTAAGCAACACAAAATTTGCAGGAAGGCCTTTTATTCAGAAGTTCCATCTCCATGGCTCCTATTCAGAAATGGTACAGGGAATATATTTTCTAATGGGAGCTGAATGACTGCTGAGATTCCAGAACAAATTGATTTACAGCTTGGTTCATGCAGAGGTGATACTCTCTAGGATACCTTACTAATAACTAACTCCAAGTTTAGCAAGTAGTAATTTCTCATGGACTTGATGTTTCATCTCCACTAGCAGGGAATGCCATGACAATGTCAGTGAAGTGGTGCTGAGGGAAGGGAGCAGGAAAAAAGCAGGTGGTTTGATAATGTTTAGATAGAGTTTTATGAAATGCAATGAACAAGTAAATCTGTAATTAGCATTTTGCATTCTTTGCAATGACATTTGAATAGTGAATTTAATCAGGGTCGATGGTGAGGAAGGGGCTGCTCACGGGCAGAGCAAGGAACCTCCGGGGTCTCAAGATTTGTACTCACCCATGAGTGGTGACTTGAGCTGCCTCATCCGTGGAAGGAGAAAGATTAAAATCTTGTGTGGGATGCTTGAACTGTATCTCTGCCGCTGTGATTCAGTTGAGCACTTGCATTTTGTCACCTGGGTCATTGCTGACCACTGGGACTTGTTCCAGCCCTGCCTTCTCCTTAGCTGTGGGCAAATGCCTCGTTACCCATCGCAGGGGAATTGCTGCTCCTATCATGTGCCTCTCCTGGCTCTGTGAATTCCAGAACTTCCCTGCAGTAACCTACAGCCCCAGCTGGCAAATCACTCTGGCATGGTCCTGCTCTCCTTCCAGGCCACATCACACATCTGCAGTGATCAGAGACCTGGCCAAGAACCTGCCAAAGGGGGTTGTGAATCCGCTTCTGTTCTGTCACAAGTTATGGTGTGGATTTGCTAAATCTTCAGTCATCGAATCCTTCCCTGTCTTCAGCTTCTCAGTGGCTAAATGGAGCTGCTTCCCTGATCTCCTGTCTGGGTGCAAATCTGTGTGAATGTTGAGCAATTTGGGAAAATGTCCTTAATCTGCACAACAGGTTTGTGCACATTAAACAATCACACCAGAATCTCACCTGGGCCTGCCAATACCCTGCGTGGTACCAATAAAGGAATTGATCATTTAATGACGGTGCAGGTTTGCTTCCTGTGTCTTCTGATTGGCAAGGATCAGGGTGCTGAAGTTTGTATTCTCTTTTTTGCAGCCGCTGCAAGTCCTTTGCATATGTTAGCAACCCACGCGTCCGCATCGGCGTCGCTTCCCACCAAGCGCCAGAACGGAGACCAGTCGGAACAGCAGGAACTCAAACGTATCAAAACAGAGGATGGAGAGAGCATAGTCATAGCTGTGAATGTGGACACCCCACCCGTGGCAGTGAGTGACAAAGGCAGCCAGAACTAGAAACTTAGGGGAGTTTTCTTTTTTTTTTTAAAAAAAAACAACACAAAAAAAACCAACAAAAACAAACTCCGTGGTGCCAAAAGGAGACACTTAAATCTAACACCTAAAATGTTGGAACATGTTCTCACGCAGTGGGGAAAGGGGCCCTGTGATCAGACTTCAACTTTCAGCACTGAAACAAAACCCAACACAGGTGGCCTTAAAACTTGGTAATTTAAAGTCAAACTGCAGAACCATGTTGTTGTAGAGGCTGTGCCCCCGCCCCTCCTGCCCCACGGACTGTGTGTGCTGGGAGGGCTGCAGCTTTAACAGGATCTGTCAAGATTATTTCCAGGACTGAGGATCTCAGTGTAACGGCAGCATGATAGCGCTTAGTGTGACTGGTTTCAAACGATTGTATATTCCTAAAGGGAACAGAGGCAGGAGCCATTCCGACACCGTGGCAGCTAAGCCTTTCCGAACCACCCACCCATGCAGTTGTTGATAGATATGCAGTATTCTGTTGTTCACATGTGGAATTAGAAATTTTTGAGGTGTGTTTTCATTTCTTTGCAAAACAATGGGGTCTTTGACATTTCAAATCACTCCATTTCTACTCCAGAAACTTTGGAATCACACAACTACTTTTCATGTGAAATTTTGTTTGGTAAAAAACTGAATGTAGGGTTTTTTTAACCAATGGAATGATTTACTTTTGTCTGTCCTGTTCAAGTTCAGATAAAGCTACTTTATTACATCTGCAAATTTTCATATTTTAGCAGTTGCCTGATAAATTTAATCAAATTTTATTACCATGTGTAGTGATCAAACGCTTCTTTGGGCTTGCATGTAACTGATTAGAAACTCTGATGTAAATGAGCCGTTAACTGACGTGAAGAACTGCTATGGATTTGACCAGAGCTGCACTTACCTGTTTCTCTCTCTGCTACCTTTTGCTGTTTGTTACTTTGTGTTGACTTTGACTGTCCCTGGCATATTTTTCCAGTCTAAAGTAAAACAAGAGTCTCGCTTAATATTGTGTATGTTTAAGATAACAGACTGTTCTTCATTTAGAAAGATAAAATTCTTTATCACAAGTCCTTTTAAAAAGAGTAAAATTATCTTGTCAGAGGTATATTCGATATTTTTAAGCTTAAGCACCCTTCAGTAGAAATTAATCTGCCCCGTTTCTCCGTAACACTTTGATGTCAGACACTGACCTCGGGGTCTCCATGACCAGTAGCTGTTGTGGTTTTCTAACAGGGGCTACCAGATTATGGTAATAATTTTTTTTTTTTTTTAAAGTGTGTGTTCTGCAGTTGAACATTTTAAAATGCATCGGTAATTTCTCACTTTAATGTGGTAATAGATTCCACTTTACATTTCAAAATTCAATTGAAACAAGGCTGCTGTTCAGTCTTCAACTCACACAACGTCTTAGTTCCTCCTGCAGCCAGGTGAGTGGGAGCCGGAGCGTTGCCTCCATCGGAATCTGTTTTTTGTCCTGTTCTGTAATAAAGATGCATTATTTATATTTTCTTTCCTGCTACAAAAGGAAAAACTGTATTTTCATGATGGACTGAACAGTTTGGAGTGGTTATTTTAGGCAGCTTTTGGAAACTATTTACCTAAAGACCAAATATGAGAAATCTGTACAAGTTTTGTGTTCATCCACACAATGGAACTGTTACAATGTCTCTGCAGATAATACATTAAAAAACTATGAAAAAAAAACTCTACACAAGCTGGATTTATAACAGGCATTTAAAAAAAAAAGCATAACCTGAAAAGAAGCATTTCTGTACAATTGCAACGTTTTCTTTAGAGGTTTTAAAAATAAAAAAAAAAGGTAAAGTTTTAACATACTTTTTTTAAGAAAAAAAATCCAGTACTAGTAATTTAATTTGGTGTTGAATGAATTGACTAGAATGTGGTTTATTTTCAGAAGTGAGAATCTGTTCACAACTAGGGCTAGGTGAATAATAGTGTATAAGATTTTTTAAAATAAAATTAAATTTTATTCAGCAAATTAACTAAGTTGAAATTCCTCAACAAGTGTGTTTGAAATATTGATGTATATTTGGGGTTAATGCAGCTTCTGTGTCAGACCCAACAAGCCAAGGTGCCCCTTCCTGCCACGCTGTGTCCTGGCAGCCAAGGGCTTGAAGGGGCCTGGGAATGGACCCTGCTTTGGGGCACATGGAGTCAGGCACAGGAACGTGTCAGCTTTAAGATGGATTATTATTTCTGTAAATAAGTTTTAGGATTTGTCACTTTCTGGAATCACTGTCGTGAAGGGGTTTGGTTTCTGATCCCCTTTTCCTGTGTTAGTTACATTCTCTGTTTCTCATCAGAGTTGGAGAAATGCTTTCAAGGACCAGGAAAACTTTCCTGGAAGCCGGGACAGGTTTTCACAGCAATGCTTTCAAAGAGCTGGGGAGAAACCCAACTCCACAAGCCTTGGGATGGATGTGGATCTGCCAGGAAGGGCCACGGTGTTTGGAGCTGAATGGGCAGAACCTGTTCCTTGAACAGAAAGCATGGTCTGAATGGTCTGAACAAACACAATCCTTGTGGAAGAAGAAGAAAATAGCTTAAGATGGAGGCAGTGAAATGGTGCAATTGTTACTCTGCCCCAGAGGCAGCTTGAGCAGCGTGACCCAGCCCCAGCCCAGCATCGTTCCATGGCCGTTGTGTCCCACACGGCCCTTCTGCCCTGTGTCTGTAAGAACTGCTCATGTCTCACATCTCCAACTGCACTGATTAATCTTGTATTTTCTCCTTTATTGTGAGTACCTAAAGGTTCTGAAAGAAATCCTCATATTCCACAGTTTCTGCTGGCAAATACCTGGAATTACTGTAGAATTTAGTGCACCGACTCATTGGTTTTCCTGTCAGGATTCTGAACTGTGACACAGGTACTGTGGAAAGAGATGGCAAAATGGGGAGAGAAGGTGTTGAGTTACTTTTTAACACAAAAGCAATCCCGGTACTTCAGGAGCGGATGCTGGTGGGAATACATTGAGTTCCAGGAACAGTCACGTTTTCGACTTGCTGTGCAAGCTCTCTGCTTTCCTGGGGCTGGGGGTGATCCTGTGGCCGTGTGGTACCACCAGTCTGTCAGTGCCAGCTACAGGGCTCACAAACCCCAGGGTACTGTTTCTTTTCCGAGAAAGGACTGACTGAACGCTGTTCCGTTTGATTGTAGAGCTGTGCAAACGCTGGTTAATTCACCTGCAGGAGGCAGTGCAGCAGCGAGCGATGCCCTGAAGCACTGGCAGAGCAACCTGGAGCCAGTGCCAGCTGGGAAGAGAGATTCCTTTGCTGGATTTGGATCCCTGTAAAGCAGCTGTACCTAATCACAGCCAGTTGCAGGTAGCACAAGAAATCTGAGGTGCGTGTTAGGGGGTTCCAGGGTTAGTGCAGCACTACTGGCTGCCTGTACAGGTCTGTTATTTTCATTCCTGCTGCTACATTGGAGCAGAAGTTCAGGGAAAATTTTACAAGTTCAGTAGAGTTTAAATCTTCCCTGGAAATGTGTTCGTAGTCTCTTGTCAGCTCTTGGATAACTGGGATGGGAGGGCAGAGGGCTGGTGCATCAGCAGCTGAGGACCAGCAAAGCTGTTGGGGCAGGAGGCTGGATGGTGGAGTTCAGGAGTTTCCTTGTGCTCTGAGGGGAGTGCCTGTGATGGGATCAGCACTGGCACAGTGAGAGGGGATTTACATCACCCTTGGGGAACGGTCTCCAGCGCTTTCCCACTGCGTCCTTCTCCAGAGACACGACAGTTCCAGGTAGTCCTCCCGCTGGTCCGGCTGTTACAAGGTGAGGAGCCTCAGCCCAGCACTGGGGGTGAATGGTGAGGTAAGTGCTGAACAAGAACTGGTTTGCACTGGGAAGTTGGACTTGTTTTGGGGCAGACAACAAGGTACATATGCCAGGCAGTGCTCCTGTCTCCTGTTCACGCAGCGGGTTCAGCTCCTGTCCTTCACCAGCCACCACTATTGACTCACATGTTTATTCCTCCAAGCCTGGAGCAATGGAAACCGTGGCTGTGACCATCAGTGAATACAGCAAAGTTAGTCACTTTTATTTAAAAGAAATAACATATTGCAAATAAGTGTGCAAAACAATTCCTGTGGTTAAATACGCATAAAAGCAACATGCAACCTTGACATCAACATGGTAAGTTAGTCCTTAGTAGGTTACATGACACTAAAAGGGACTTGTCAAAGTTAGAGTTTGCAACTGAAGTCACAGAGTGTCAGGGCTGAAGCATCTGTGAAATTAGCTTTCAGGAGAGCAAGACCTCCCTGCCCCAGTGTTTAGTGCCACAGATACCGAACTTGGGGCTATCTCAGGTTCTGGGTTAGGAGCTTGTGCCTTAGGTCAGCAGGGAATAGGGTAACAATTTTTGGGGAAGAGTGTACAAGTCAGTGGGTTCAGTCTAACCTACCTGTCCCTGGGCCAGCAGCAATAATATGCAACAGCTCAAAGGAAAAAAAAAGACAAGTTTGCAAGTTTAAAGCCATTGCAGACATGGAACTTCCTGCCACCTTGTTCAGTTCTTTTGCTGGACGTGTAACGTAGGCCTCTCCAGCCTCCCAGCTGCATCAGTTTGGCAGTAGTTTGGCAGCAATTTCACAGCTGTCACACCAGTACCGAGTGTTGGATTATGGAAGGAATCACCTCTACAACTACAGGAGCCCTGGGTGCTTGCTGTGCTCACAGAGAAGAGGTGAGCTGGGTCAGCCCTTGCCTTAAGGTGCCACCAGCTGCTCCACACAGTTTGGCACTTTGGACAGGTAATGCTGATCTCTCACCTGAAGCAGCACGGGCAGGGCCACACCACCACCACCACCACCCAGCCCCGGCCACCAGGTCAGAGGACAAGCAGGAGTCGATCTACAGGTGTCCCTTACTCCATCCTTGTCACCTCTTCTGTTCCCTCAGCTGTGCCAGGGGAGGGGGGAGGCAGGACTCCTGCTCCTGGCCAAGCTGGTGGAGAAAGCATGACCCAGAGTGTTCCCCCACTCCCAGCCATGCAGTGGAAGTAAAGCAGTGCCTAAAATCTTCTGGTTTCACATCCCTTTTCCTAAGGCCGGCCGAAGGTGTGGACAGCCCCCGCAGAGCTTTCCCTGTGGCAGGCACTCATGTTGGAGCTACAGTCATGTCACAGTTTAGACTAAAGAGAAACCCAATAGGCACAAGCTTGTTGAAAGCCACATCTTGAAAACTTGAGTTGGTGACAGTAACCCAAAGAGATTTTAATGATGAATACTTGCAGAAATGAGAACAAACATATGTAGTCCACTACTTCAGAGCTGCTTGTGATCATGTTGAGCCAGGCTTCTCCACGAGCTCTGCTGAACTTCTGGATCAGTACTGGACATTGAGATACTGTCCCTCAAAGGTGCGGAGTGGCCGAGGCAGTACTTTGACCCGTGCACTCCCCTCCACTCAGTCAAAGCTTGTCGTCTGTCATTTCTAGGAACTGAGCGTACACATCCCTTGAGCATTCCCCTTTTTGGTTGAATAAGAACTTGTAGTAGCTGCCATCTGCACATATTGCTGCAACACAAACAAGGAGGGTCAGGGGGGCTGTGCCAGAGGTGCCTTCCTCTTCTCCAGCTCCAGCGTAACCTGCCCCTCAGGCTCACAGAGGTGCTCTGGAGGGACCCCAGCCCCGTGCCTCCCTCCCTGGGCAGTGGCAGCAGCCAGAGCTCTTGGCTGACAGGGACACACAGCTCTGTCTCAGCAGAGCGTTCCCTCCCTCCAAGCCAGCAGAGTTCAAAGCCTGGTTCTCCAGCCAGAACCTGGGGACGCCTCCATCACTCACCTATGACAGCGTTTGGCTCTGTTCCAAAGGCACAAATGCACGGAGAGCCTGAGGGAACCTGGAATTTGGAAAAACTCCATTTGGAACTGAAATATTTGGGGAGAAAGGTGGCAGAGGCCAAACTGAAAGAGAAAACAAAGACATTAGCAGGCTGGTAAGGTGATGACTGGAGTGGATTCAGAGCTGCTGAAGTGACTGAACAAGGTGCAGGGTTCACACTACTTTTTACTCGCTTTTTATTATCTTTAAGTAAGTATCAGATAACCTGAATAATTTCCCTTCTCAGGAAGGGAGACACTACAACTACCTTGCTGGCTTTAAGTGACTGCAAAAACTGCTGTAAGAATTGATTTTTAATAGAGGAAAGTGTCCACAAAGTATGCCAGGGGCTAAACCCTAGTAAAACCTACACTGACCTTCTACTGAAAGGCTACAGCCCCACAAAGGACAGCAGGAACTTGGCAGTTACTAGAGAGTCCTAAATCTGCAGCTTCACTCCAGCCCAGCAGACAAATTTTTCCACCTTCAGCAGTGTAGAGATTTTGCTACTGAGTGACATGGCCAGGCTTTTAAATGCAATTCAAAGCTCAAGGATCCCCCAGGGCTTCAAAATGGCTCCATCCCTACCTTGACTGCTTATTTCTTTTTGGGTCTTCTGCAGCAAAAATGTGGACTGTGCCGTGGTCACTGGAGACGCAGATGAGGGAAGCATCCTGGTTGAAGTTAATACTGCAGAGAACACAGACAGCTGCAGGATTTCTCGTGGGACAGACCCACAGCCCTGGCACAGACAATTCTGCTGTTGCAGTTGTGCCCAGCAGCTGCCAGCCCGGCAGCCAGGGCAGTAACAGCTCCTCGGGAGGAGCCAGGGCTCCCCCAACCCAGGGCTGCTTTGGGATGAAAAGGCTGCACTTGGAACAGGGCCTGCAGTGGCGGCAGCAGCAGCAGCCCCTGACATGGACACCACTGGTGTGGGGCACTCTGCTCTGCTCTGAAGAGCGGGCAAAACGTGCAACACTGCTACCCCACAGTGGGGCGTGGCACAGGAATGGGAGTTTTCATGGGGAATAGGCAGAGAATCTCCCTGCTCCTGGAACAGCCCCACCTCTGCCCTGGGTGCTCCCCTGCACAGCAGGATGTGGTGACAAAGCTCCCTTTGCCCCCGAGCTCACCCCAGTCCCCCCGAGCAGTGTTCAAGTGCATCAGGGGACTCCCTGGGTGTCAGTGGGAAGTTCAGCATCCCCCAGTTCCCAGCTGGGCTGAGCAGAGACACAGCCTGGCAACAGCCACAGCTCTGTCCCTGGTCCTGTAACCTGTGCCAGGCTTCACAGAGCTCCCAGCTCCTGCCTTCCCCTCCCAGCAGCGAGCCCAGAGGGAGACGCAGAGGCCCAGAGAAGCCCCGGGACCTCTGAGTGCCAGGGATAACACACTCATCCTGTGCTGGCTGAGGGGCTCAGCACAGCCAGACCCAGAGATGGCACAGCAGAAGCAGCTGAACTTACCAGTATATATTGGCTGCTTGTGATCCTCGACGTAGCTCCTGGATTAAATGCCCTGATGAAGTATCAAATATTCTTATAAGGGTCCCCTTGGAAAGGAATCAAGCATTGTATTAGGAAAGGCAGAAGACTGTCTTTACATCTGTGAATCCTAAAATTTTGTCTGACCAGCATGCCCCTGTACACACTGCTGGGGTTTTCTTCTTGGTAGATTTGCAAATCTCTCTTAATTTTGGGGAAAAACACTGGTTTCCCCACACACCATCACCACAATGTTATAATGCCTTAGTGTAAAATCTTGTCACTGACTCAGGAGTCTCTTTCAGTTCTGTTCTAAGGCACTGGTTGGTGTAGAGTGTGCCCAGGATCTGTGGGTCACTTCTGCCATGCTCCCCTCAGTACTACTCCATTTTTCATTGCTACTGTGCAATTCTTTCCTACTAAATATAATCAAGCTGTGGCTGGTCTTGTCTTAAAATTAGTTCAATTGACATAATCTGGAAGAATCAGTTACCACACACTCATGATTTGTGCTGATCCAAATCTGAGGCACCCTCCAGTCAGGTGAGGGAACACTGCACTGGGAAACTGTCCTTCAGCTGGAGTAAGCCCAGCTTGACAGCAGAGCTGCAGAACAAGCCAGTGAGTCTCAAATAAAGGGATCAACAAATCAGGGGTACTTTCCTCTGATGACGACTGGGTGTACATTGGGCTGTGCATCAGCACCTGCAGCTCCTGTTACACACCTGGTTCACAGAGGCAGCTCTCCAGTCACACACCAGGAAGTAACAACCCAGCAGAGAAAGACTTGGTAAACCCAGTTTAGTTTTGATTTAAGAGACAGGCTTGAGATGTTTGCTGACTGTGCTCAGACTCCTAGTTCAGTTGGAAAATAAAAGCTGTTTGAACTTCTTCTCCATGCAAAACAAGGAATGTTTAATACAAACGCAGTAGATAATGGTTCTATTTAGCAATGGAGTTGGCAGCTTTAGAACTCTGTTTAGAAGACATGCAGTCATTAAGCTTAGGAGAGACTCGGGATACATTTTCTTTTTTTAAACTGTTTGAGTGACAGGCTGGGCAGTAGAAACTATGTGAAACAGAGACTCATTGGATTACTTTGGCTTGTCCTTAAGAAACTCATTTCAGTGGAAGAAAGCAGTAAGAGCTCTGCTTGCCTCAGGGAGACGGGTCCATCTGCCTGACATTCCCTTGGGAGATGAATGCCCTGGCAGCTCTCACTGTGGCTCCCAGAGAGAAGGCAGGTCTGTCACGTTTGCCTCTCTCTGCCTCGGCCCAGCACAAGGGATCTGTACTGCACCCTAACTTCAGGTTCTCGTCAGTGTCTTGTCTCTTTAGCCCCATGTAACACGTGGCCACACGCTCCATTCTGTGAGAGGGGGGCAGCTCATGCCATCCTGCTCTGTAACAGGGGCTAAGCCAGAGCAGAACGGAGCCCGCCAGTACAACTGAACTATTTGCAAGTATTTCTTTAGCCAGTGGGTTTGGAGTGAATTTAAGCAGAGATAGTAAAGGTGAAAGAATGCAAATAAGCTTTCCCCCCACCGCTTTTCTTTTTTAAATTAACAGTATCTATTGAAGAACACCTCAAAGACATGAACTACTTGGGCCAAGTTGTGTTCAAATGTCACTGAAGAATCACTGCTACAGTCAGATAAAACAAATACTACCTCAGGCACAGCCCTTGGCTGTTGGCTATTTGGGCATCCCACAGGAGCAGTGAAGATAAAGAATGACCGAGAGTGCACAGTTCAGTGGCAAATTTTCCCAGCAGGTATTTCTCTGTCTCTCCTCCAAAGGATGTGACTTGCTATTTTATCTCACTACACTAGAACACACAGTAAGTCAGAGGCAGGGGACATCATTCTTACTTTTTCTGATGCTGTTGCAATTCTTGTTCCCTGCAGGTTTAACGCGATACAGCTCAAGACTCCTTCATGAGCTGGGATGTCCACGGGAGGCTTCTCTGTGTTAGCCAGATCCACGATCTGCACGTGCCCAGTGTGTGTTCCAGGAAATGCAAGAAGAGAATTATTACTATTTGGACAAAGGACACAGAGACTAATTTGACAAAAAAAAAAAAAAAAAAAAAAAGAATAATTGGATCATTTCCATAACCTAATCAACTTCTCAAAAGTAAGTTTCCAAAATACTGGTAGCTTCAGAATATGCAAACACCCATGGAATAAATCAAAATGTCATTTTAATGGCTAGTGCAGTATCCCAAAACATCATCTGCAGTGCAGTAAGTGTTCAATGACTTCTAAAGAAGTGACTGAGGCAGCTGAAGATAAATGGCATGGCAAGAACACAATAAACTTGCTTCCATTCCCCAGCCCACATGTACAACTAACCTTTAGGGTTGTAGCAGGTTTCAAAGACATGCAGCTGGTGGGGATTGTGTGTGAATGTGAAAACTTTAATCATCGAGTCCAAGACAACCACAATTCTGAAACAAACCAGAAGTTCCTGTGACTTGGGGAGTGTAAAACAGGGACACAAACATTCACATTCAGACCTGCAAAGGCTTTAAACTGATTTAACAGCCATGTTCTTCCTGCCCTGCCCCACAAGAGACTCCCAGCCTTCAGCAGCCACGCAATGATAAGCCTGCAAAGCACTTTTATCCAGCCCCTCCACCCACACATACACAGACTCCAGCTGTTCACAGCTGCTCTTGCTCTAGGGATCTGCTGGAATTCTCTTCACACTCCTCCATACCTAGAAAACCAGCAGGAGCCACAGGAGAATATTTCCCTACATTAGGGGACCAGGAAGTCTTGCAGGCTTTTCACCAAGGCTTCACATACCAGTGTACCTAAACTGTGGCCTGTTTACACCTCATACTTTGGCCCCAAAAGCCTGTTTTACCTGCAATTGCTGGTGTTACGGCAGCATCCTTTTCTTTTTACAAGCAGCTGGAAACGAGTAGGAGCACAAAGCCAAGCTGGGTGTTTGGACCCCAGCTGTACCTACCTGTCTCTTCGCAGCTTCACCGCCTTGACTTCTGTGGAAAACTCTATCTCAATGACAGTCTTCTTCTTCAGGTCATCCCAGATCATGACTAGAACAGTGCAGAGATTGCATCAGACCATCAAGGCATATTCAAAGATCCACAGCTCCCTTATAACAACTTGTAGTTCCCCAGCAGGTTCACCCAATGGCTAAGCAGCTGCAGACAGGCATCCTGCTAACCAGAAGGCATTGAGCCACTACGTATCAACCCCCTCATTCACTACAACTCACGTAGGCAGGAGCTGGTCAACTCCAACCACAAAAACTGACAGTAAAGATACATTTTTCTAAAGAAAAGCAGCTCTTTTGTTTGCTCTGAGGGTTATGAAATAAATAACGCAGAAGATGAAAAGAGTAGTAGTTTCCTACAGAGCTTGCCAGGCAGGGAGCTTCCTGCTCCTTGCAGAGTTCACTGTGAGAAGGACAGCAGGCCTTGGAGAGCAGTCACTGCAGGTACCAGCCTGTTAGCACTGCAACAGCAGTGATGCAACTCACTGCACCACGGTGACTTAAACCTGCTGCAACATCCCCTTCACCCAACCTTCAGGACATCAGCACGTGGCCCTGGGTGTGGGAGTTCTCTGGGCAGTGTCACACAGGGGGCAAGGCAGACGTTTGCAGAGTCCATCCCTCGAGCTCACCTTTGTTGGGCGGGTACTTCGGCTTTTTTCCTCCACCTACTAGTGCTAAATAGTTGCAACGAAACAACATTTCGACATGGCCGACACCACCTTCTAGAAACTCTGGAAGACAAATGTTTTATTTAAAACTGTCAGAACCTGTAAAATGGCCATCTCATTTTTACCACTGTTATAAGAAAAGCTCATGTTATCCAGCACATTGCTCAGGCACCTGAGAAGAACAGCATCTTCCTACCCTGGCTGCCCTTAAAAACCAGAGAATGTAGATTCCTTGAAGGTTCTTCATACTGGAGCAGTAAAGCCCCAGATTTCATACAAGCCTTTGTGGTTTCTTCAGCAGCACTTCTGAGTGCTGTTTCCTCCCTCAAGAGTTGTACTTGAACACTACCCCCTTCTGCACCAGATCCTCCTCTTGGCTCCATTAAAGGAGGACAGCACATTCTGCTATGAAGAGGTGTTATCACTGTGACAAAAAGGTCTACAATATTTACAACTGATAACCTGAAACAATTTGAGAATGTGTAATATGTTCTGAATCTATGTTAGAGCACTGAATATAGTGCTGTAGAGGTCTGACAGGCAATGCTTGGATGGGAATTTCTTGGAACTCCTGGATGTAAGACAAACAAGCTGGGGTTGCAACAAGACTTGGTTTCATACTGGGTTACAGAGAAAATCAAATGGACAAGCTCCAGCTGGGAGTATCTTGGGCAGGTTTAAAGCTACACAAACAATGAACAGGATCTCTGTGTACCTATGCAGCCAGTTCAGTGTGAGCTCTCAGAATCCACAGGGAAAAGGCAATCTGACTCATAAGAAACTTTCACCACAGGAGTCCTGGAAGCATCTCCATGCAGAGCTACTGGCAGGGAGAGTTTTGACAAGGAACTCCGCAGGACTTCAGGCTGAATCCTGACTCTTTGAGCACACTGGCACAAGTGACAGTCCCAAGGCATGCTGCTTACAGAAGAATTTACTGTTAAGAGCAGAAAATAGTTTGTCAGCTTTGGCCATGTGAACAGTGACTAAAATCCTTACAGCAGTAGCAAGTGGAAGTGTGCCTGATTTCATAGGAATTGCTAGTTTAAGTACATTTTTCCTCTTATTAAATCCCTTTTATCACCACAGGCTGAACATGCTGGGAAACCTGTTTAGCAGCTCACTTCCTATATTTAGGGTTAGAATGACACGGCTGAGTTTCAGTTTCCCATATTTTGACTCAGTTTTGTTTGCTTCCTCATAAAAAGCTCCACTGTTAACACAGCTCATCTACTGACTTCTGTTAAGGCACAGGCATAGCTTTACCACATTAAGATCCTCCCAAATTTTTAAAGCATACATAGAAGGTAAGATTTAGAGCATTAAAGGTCTGAGCTCTCAGTGCTCTTGCAAACAATACTCTTGAGTATGAGAAATGTTACATTCAGATCTCCAGGAAAAAGCCTGGAGTCTTACTGCCACACTGGATCATCCAGATCACCACACAAGAACAGAACAACTTCTGATTCGGTCCATAACACCACTGCAGGGAGCGACTCCTCCTGCTCATATATACCCAGGAAATGCCTTTCCTACTCAGGGCTACAAACATTAGCAACAGCAAACACAACTCCTCATCAGCCAATTGTGCAAATTAACAGCACCGAGACGTTTGACCGGGCAATGGCACGAGTGAGAGTCCCTGTGGGACCAGCAGGAGCTGCCTTTCCTGAGGCTTTATTCAAAGCCTTCCAGGGATGGAAAAGTGAAAGCTGAGCAAGAATCAGTCAGGAAAAAATGAGGAGGCTGAGCTTCCAACACAGAGCAGCATGGTGTAATAAGTAAGTGTTTACCTTGTTTCTCTTTTTCTTTGAGTGGATCTGCATTATAAACTCGGAATCCATTTTCCATTCCACATGCAAAGCATCCTGTGGTAAAAAGCACATACATATATATACATATATAGTAATTGCCAGATACACTCAAGAAGGAAGCAAGAGCCAGAGGGTTAGGAAAGCATTACTCGACAACTGCATGGTTACGCTCAAGCTGAAGAGCACTCACAGGCTCTGTTAGTGATGGCAAGTGAAAATCTTTCAGAGAAGTTGTCCTCTACGTTGTCCTGGTGCAAATATCTTGGTATTGGTTTTAGGCAGGTAAGAAAACAATAGAAAGAAAGAAAACCAATTCCCAACCCACCTGGATCCTGTCCCATGCACTACAGAGTGCAAGAAAGCAGCATTTTAATGTTTATGGTCCAACAGTTATGAAGGAAGCTCCCTCCTTTCTTAATGGATCCAAATTCACCTCATGATTACGACTCTGCTGTGGATGTTTCCAGAGCACAGTGCTCATCAAACAGCTTTTCCAACCATGCTAACGAGAGCTGACTGCTGTATCATGCCAATAATTATATGCCAATAGTTGAAGTCTAACCCAGGACATAAGCAGAAGCCAGATTAAAACACTCTGGAAAATAATTGTAGCTACCTTTTCATACAGAAGCATGCGTGTGCTTCCTTAGCAGACTCTATTAAACTGCCAGTCCCTTGTCCTGCTCCTTTCCCTGCTAACAGGTGAACACTGGTACAAAGAAATGCCACTGTGAAGTCAGAGCAATGACAAGTCACCAAGAAGCTGCTGTCACTGGCAGCAGCCTGATGGCAGGTTGGTTGCTCACAAATTGTGTGCACTGCACCAAAAATCCAGTTAAAGATCTCTGAGGTACTGGAACGTAAGTTCCAGTTACTCTGGTTCTATTCCTATGTACCGCAATGATTTGAACCCCTCAAATAAAAGCTGAGGAACTCTGTCTAAACACAACCCTTCCCCAAACTCGATACTCCAACAATCACAGGGCATGCGGGGGAAGAAAACAAAACACAAAACCCTGTGCCCTTAACCCAAAAGACTTCCGGATACAACTTCACCCTGTCCAAGATTTTGTAACAAATTAAGTGCACAAAGTTCTTGTTTACATACATAAACACACACACTAAGTGGCTAATGTGAATGCAATAATTATAGCAAGATTAGCAACCATATTGAAACAGGCTTTGATAGAACCCTGTTCACTTTCTCTCGCTCCCTCTCAGTGTTGGTTCGCTCTGGCAGCCGGGTCCGTAAGCGTGTGCTGCATGAACGAGCTGCCGCCCCGGGCAGGACACTACCAGGATAGCCAGGGAGCAAACTGCAATGGAAACCTTCCCCTCTATATAAAGCACTGCTGTACAGGAAGAGAACTGATCTGTTCCTCATAGCTGATCCATATAATTATTTTCCAGCAATAGTTTTCTAATCCCATATTGTATTTCCAGAAAAGTCAAAGGGAAGGGATGCTGCAGCTGTTCTGTAGTAAGAAAGCGCTGTAAGGTTTGAGTCGTGCTAATCCCAGGAGCTCCTAACAACCCAAATGAAGCATTTCTGATGCAATCAAACACACACTTTACACTTCCTGCAGTGCCACTACACATTTCTGCAGGACCAACCTCATGACTAAGACATGGGCTGCTTTAATGCCTTGGGAATATCCACATTTTTAACTGAAGGCAACACATACAACAGAATGTGGGGATGTGAGTAACAGTGAAATTCCCCACATGGTCGATCACTACCCACAGAAATATGAAGCTCTCAGGCACAGCAACCTCTGAGTCAAACGAGAAAAAAAACCATACAGGAAGATTCCGGTTCCTCCTTCAATTCCAGGTTACAGGAGCAGCTTTGAAGCTTGGTGATTCCCATCTGACTGATTCCTGTTATCAGTGGAATCCCAAATTTGATGGCTGCAGCTTGTAAGCCCTTCTGTGTGAGAGAGCTGGAAGGGGTTGACAGAGGAGGGAACACTTCCTTAGGTTCACTTCCTTCCATGGGAAGTGCATTTCTCATTTCAAGAAGGGACAGATGAGCTGAAAAGCCACTGACAAAAGACAACTCAGATACTTTTTTTTAAAAAAAGTAATGATTACAGAGTTATTTCCCTGACCAACAGTCGTGCTTGTTCCTACAGTAAAAGTACTATTTGCCACCAGTGCCAGCGAGGCCAGAGTGAGTTTTGTTCCTCCAAATCTGCGGAAAAAGGAAGGCTTAAATTAATGACCAGGCTAGAAGATGCCACAAGTTGAATAGGGCATGCTGGCACAGAGAAACCTGCAGGCTCTAGGGCCTGAGGTCCTGCAGTGGCAGTAGTGGAGTCCAGGGAAGCGACGATGTCCAGCACAGTTTCTGCCATGGTGGTTTTCCTTGGCATCACAAATGCTGTCTAAAGCCAAGAGCACAGGACCCTACCAACACTGCAGGGTCCTACAGCAAAGCGTTCCAGCCCACTGGAGAAGACTAAGTACGTAAGTCAAGTGTTTCAACACCAAAACAAACCCATGCCTCAGTTTTCAAACCAGCTTTAGGCTGCAACAGTGACACAAGAGAATTGTGTCAGCAATTTACAGGGATGGCCATTTATTACAATGTTTTGTCTCTTCATTTCTGAAAAGCACCTTAGTGTCCTTCTCAGAGCATTAGGAAAGGATCTGAAATCAGGAGCTCACAGTCTCAAAATTAAGAAGCTAAAATCAGAATATTCTGACTTTAAACAACTGACAACTCAACTTCCTTGTGCTACATTGTTGCTTTATTGTTTAATTGAAAGCCCAAAAGCAGCAAAGGCACCTGATACAAAACCAGCATCACTCAAATCAGAGCAAGGGAGGCCCATGCCAGAACAACCACAGCTGCTTTATCACTCGCTAGTCAGGGAGATTCAGCCCCGGAGAGACTTCTTCAATGATTCCTCCCGTTCTCCCATCCTTCTGGGATCGGCCAGTCTTAAATTCCTAAGAAATTAGGTTATTGTGACAATACATGCAGACACCCACACTTGTGAGCTTCAGCACTCAAGTGACTCACATTCTATTCCCGGCAGAAGCAAGAAGGAAGCAAGGAGCTTTCCCTGCTCTCTGCTCTCCTTTGGGTGGCCAAACATCACCTGCCCTTCAGCACTTTCTAGAAGAGCCCTAAACTCATAAAAAGTCATTGTGTTACCTGCAGTGCAACGTCATCACTGCTAACAGGAACAGCTCCAGGAGCTGCCAAACAGAGGCCAATTGTGGGTTTTTTTCATGTTTTTTATCATCACTCAATTGCCTGGCCAGGTGAGGTAGGACGGGACATGAATACTGCCAGCTCACAGATTCCCAAGACAAATTCCTTAAGGTGCTTTGGATGTGACATTATTCGAAAAAAGGGGTTTATCTTGCATTTATTGCTACAGAACTTAAGGAAGCCTTTGCAACAAACAAGTTTTACAGTAAAATGATGATCTAAAGGCATTTTGCAATAAAAGAGAAACTTTTCTTCTTACACAGCTCTACAAGCCAAGCACCAGATACCACTGCTCTGTTACAGACCCTGCAGATCTGAAATGTAGCTCATCCTCAAAAATTTTTTTCCATCTCTGTTGCAGAGGCAAGATGAAAGTAAGTGCAGAGCTGCTGAGAAACAGACTATTCTATTCTTTTCAAGTCTATGGGATAGCAGGAAGAGAGCTGCCAAGATGCTCACACCTCATTACCTGCTTGGTGTGCTATTGCCAACATGTCATCAGAGATGTTTGACTAAAATCAACAGAATAATTCGTGTTTACACACGACTTCAACAGCGTCAGCAACAGGTACCTGAGCTGCAGTCTACAACGACAGAGCAGCAAGAGTGTCTTAAGCAAGAATATTATTTGTTAAGGCAAAAGGATCTTACAAAATTATGAGCTTCTATTCCTTATTCCAGAAAAATGACACTTACTCATAAGACTAGTGCTATTTTTGTCTTGCAAAAGCAGGATGAGGCACATGCACTCCCTTTCTGGAGCAGGCCTTCCCCTCTAATAAAGGGAAAAGATAAGCCAAGGATGCAGTGGAGATTCACAGTGGACTGTGTATTAGTGCTTGCCTGCCAGTGTGATCAGTACTGTTAACCACAAGTTTTAAAATACAAACCAGGTAAAAAGAAAGAAAAAAGCAGTTACACCACTGATTATGAACATGGAATACTTACATTGAGAAAGGGCTGAACTGTGGGCAGCTCCCAAAGAAGCCCCTGAAGCACAGGCTTTGAGGAGTCTGACAGAGCCACACACGGGGAGCAGCCAAGTGCAGCAAGCCCCAACAAGCCCGGTCCTGTTCCTTCTCCTCTCCCCCTCACCAACCCACCCATTCAACTCTCCGAAGCGCTGGGCGCACACACGACCGCACCAGTGCTGAAACAACGGGAGAATCCTCCCGCTGCCAGCGGCCTTCCCGGCCCCTTCCAGCAGCTACAGCCGCCATACCTCGGGCATCCCCTACGGCAGCTGCAGCCTCGGGACGCGAGCGGGACCCCGCAGTGATGAGCCAGGAGCCGCAGCAGCCCCAGGCCCAGCCCGGCCCGGCCCGGCCCGGCCCCGGCTCTGCACCGCCGCCCTTCCGTGGCACCACCCGGCTCCCCGGGCCCGCAGCCTCACCGTGGTCCTGGTTGAAGCCGGCGTAGAGCAGCCCGTTGCCGTGCGGGTTGGCCGGGAGCAGGTTCATGGCTCCGGCTCGGCCCCTTCGCCCCCGCCCCTCACACCATGGCAGCGCCCGCCCGCCTCAGCCCCGCCGCGGGAGCCCGAACCGAGCCGGGACGAGCCGAGCCGGGCCAAGCCCGCCCGAGTCGGGCCGAGTCCAGCCGGGCTCGCCAGAGCCGAGCCGGACCAGGTCCGGCCGGGCCCAGCTGAGCCGAACCCGCCCGAACCGGGCTGAGCAGAGCCGAGTCCGGCCGAGTCCCGCCGGGCCGAGGCGGACAGGCTGGCGGCTGCTTCCGGCCCTGCCAGGCACCGCTGCCGAGCGCAGAGCCCATCCAGCCACCGGCGACAGGAGCGCCGAGTAGTCGAGCGGCGCTGCGCGGGAATGGCGGCGGCAGCGCCGGGATGGACCGGGAGTGACCGGGAGTGACCGCCGGGAGTGACCGGGACTGACCGCCGGGCCGGAGGGGAGCATGGGTGGCCCGGGCCTCTCCCAGCTCCAAAGGACTGTTTGGTAAAAACTTTCACATTAAAACAGTAAAAACACAGGAGTTGCGGCTGGGACACGCTGAAATAGGGATTCCCTGACTTGACAGAAACCCAAACCAAATCCAACCACCACTACCACAAATACGTCTTGAAAATGTGGAAGTTCTCGGCACCCAAGGCCCTGAGCACCCTAACTGGACTTAAATAGTAATTTTACTTCAAGCAAGATGATGGACCCAACAGCCTGGTGTGGTCCCTGCCAACCCGAATTATTCCGTGACTGTATGATGAGCTGGAGCCCAGACTCCTGTGGACTCCAACTCCCGTGTTGTGCTCACACCAACACCAGCTATTTCCCATTCCTCCTATGTGTTCACCTCTTTTTCTGTGCTCGCTCTGTGCCTCCCACGGATGTCGCACCTCAGATTTGTGAGCAGCTCTGTTGGGAAGTGACCTCAGCTTGTCCGTGCACAACAGCTGAGTGCAGCTCTGCATAGACCAGCTGCTATAGTATTCTTTGGGTACTCACATATATATAAAAAACAGAATAATCACATTGCATCTTTAGGAGATTTTGTTCCCTCAGGCAGCCAAGAGACTGGGTAATATGAAATAACAAATCCTTCTTGGTTTTTTTTTTTAAAGCTTCTCCTGCCCAACTAGGGCCCCCGGCTTTACTTAATCCATGCGGGATTGCTGCAGGCATTACCAGGAGCAAGGAGTGCTGCTCCAGCCTCTCCTTACCTTGCCTTTATCCTGGCTGGCAGGAGGAGCAGAGACTCTGGCCTTGGGGACACACACATCCGCGGCAATGCTCCCTCCAGCCAGGCATTCCTCCTGCATATCACATACCGAAAGGGACCAGACTGGTGACTGAGGAGGCCAAGGCTGTAATTTGGAAGAAATAAACCAACGTAGCCGTGTGCATGGCACAGAACCGTTCATCCTGCACTCGGACACTAGGCCGGCATATCCAGAGCACTCCCAAAGTCTGGGTGTCTCCGGTTCGGCCCAGCCCCCTTGCAGCTGTAGGCAGCCCTGTAAGTGTCCTGCCGGAGTGGAGATGAAACTTCACCATCCCAACAGCTCCATCCCTCCAGCATTCCCCTGAGCTCCCCCAGCACACGCAGCCCAGCAGGTGGAGCCTGCTCATCACCCGGGGACAGAGCCCACAGGAATTCCTTCCACTGCACTTGGGTTTGCCGGCTAGGCTTTAACTGTGAGAAGACTCGTTCTGATGGCTCTTTTCTTTAAGCTGCTGCATTGATTGCTCCAGGTCCTGGCACCGCTCTGGCATTTTACTGGCCGGAATTTCCACACTCACAGAGGACGCCAGTGCTGATCCAGGAGGAACATCACAGACACTTAACTTGGTGGTATCTCACAGCAGTGAAGATGCTGATGGGAAACTGGGATGAAGCTGCACCGAAGAATTGTTATTACTGAGGAGGAGGAGTCACACAATCCCTTCACATATGAAAGACTTGGCTTGAGTTATTCTTCCACGTTTCAGGTAACAATTTTGTAGACAGATGTTGTATCAGAAGCCTTATATGACACTGTTGGGGGTTTTGGGAATTCACCTTCTGGGGAATTTTTTTTCTCCCATGCATGTTACCACAGCAACAAATTGCTGGGTCTTTGGGAGAAACAAAGGAACTGGCCACAGTGGGAGGGGTCCGGGGAGCCACCCTCTTTCACCTGGGCTGGCGGGCAGTGGGTGCTCTCGGCGTTCGTTTGGAGGGAGAGAGGCTGCCCCCGTCCTGCTGCGGTAGGTTTTCCAGCTGCCTTTCTTCTACCGGAGAAAACCCGGGATTCCCAAACCCGCCTTTCCCTGCCCTGTCTGGAGCCGGGCTGCAGCCGCGGAGCCTTCGCTACATCGTAGCTCCGCACGCCCTGCCTGCCGAGACTCCCGGGGCTCCTGCTGCACTCCGGAGTTTGATACATCTCGCCTGCCACCCGGGATCTGCTCATCCCTGCTGTCCCAGCCTGCTGTTCCCGAGGGTCCGGCCGGGCACCGGGATCAGCTGCCCAGGGGGTTTGTGCAGCCTTTGTTCCATCCCTTCCCGGCTCGGCCGAGCCGCCATCACCGCGTGCTCCCCGAGCTCGCTCCGGAGCACCCCCTGCAGCCGCGGGGGAACCATCGCACCTGCCCCGCTCACCGGGAGCCGCCAGCGCCCCTGCCGGCTGTGAGCGGAACTGCACCCACGGGGCAAGGGCCCGACACCGAGAGAGGCTGGCACTGGGTTTGTGGTTCTGTTTGCTGTTACTGCCCCAGCTATTGTTGTTTCTTTGCCTTGTTATACATATATATATATTAGTAAAGAACTGTTATTCCTACTCGTCATATCTTTGCCTGAAAGTCCCTTAATTCAAAAATTACAATAATTCGGAGGGAAGGGGGTTACATTTTCCATTTCAGGGGAGGCTCCTGCCTTCCTTCACAGACACCTGTCTTTTAAACCAAGACAGACACCTAAATGCTGAGTTCACATTCCTGGTGAGTCTAATTCAGGCATATTGTTCCTCAAATTCTTCTAAAGGAAGATAAAGCCAACCCTCCCCAGTTAAAGAAACATTTTCTGTTCTAAAGAATCTAAAGAAAGGATTTATTTTCCAGAAATATTCAATTTATTTATTTTTGAAAGAGTGATCTTCAAGTTGTGTTTACCACAGTGCCTGTGGCATTCTTCTAAAACTTTCTCACGAATGGTAGGAAACGTAAATTTTTTTTATAGAAAAGTATTTAACCTACAAATTAATTCCCCAAAGTATTAAAAAACATACAAAAACATTTATCAAATTCATTACATACACTAATGAGAGAAAACCTTGTTGTGCATGTACATAATAATTACAGATCCATCTTTAGCTTAGTGAAGTTTGTCCTTAAAAGTTACTGAGGGAACTTCACAAAGAATTCAAATGCATACTTGTAGCATTACAGAATTTGTCACACTATTGGTAGAATTTAACAGTGAGAAATACAGTGTTAAGTATATTTCATACATTTTATTGTATTGAATACATTTTAATTGTGTTTAATATATATTCATTGTGTTTAATGCATTTTAAGTACCTCTGCCTGAATATGCAGACCCATGACTCATTTCTATCTATTTTTAATCGTTTGTAAAAAAGACAGGATTTTCTTTTATTTTTATCAGTAAGTCACTTTCCAGATTTCATGGAATTAAGGATTGAATCTAATGATATTTATCACCTGTCCTAAAACGCACGAACTAGTGAAACCAGTGGTGTTGGGCACATCAGAAACTAAAACGCGGTACGAAAATCCAGCAGCAAAACGTCATGTCCTTTCGGTGGCATTGGATGTGTCATTCATCCCAAAGCAGCATTTCTGTGGTGAGCAAGCTCTAAAATAAGACTTCATGCTCTCAATTTTTATCAGTGCGATACGTACTTGGAGTGTGCGCTGCCATTAAACAGGAATCCGCGTGTTCGACTCTGGAGGGCCACGGGGCGCTTGTGCGGAGCGGGGAACCGTGTCAGACCCCCGTCACACCGGGAACTGCCCCCCCTCACACCGGGAACTGTCCCCCATGACACCGGGAACAGCCCCTCTTCGTACCGGGAACAGCATCCCCTCACAGCGGGAACAGCTGCTCCTCACACCGGGACAGCCCCGCTTCGCAGCGGGAACAGCCTCCCGTTACACCGGGAATTGCCCCCCACCACCGCTTACACCAGGAACAGCTCCTCATCACGGCAGGAGCAGCCTCCCCTCACAAGCTGGGACAGCCTCCCCTAACACCGGGAACAGCCCCCCATCCCGGCGGGAACAGCATCCCCTCACACCGGGAGCAGCCCCTCTTCACACCGGGAGCGGCCCCCATCCCGGCGGGAACAGCCCCCCATAACACCGGGAACACCTGTTCCTACAACAGCGGGAACAGCCCCCTGTTACACCGGGAGCAGCCCTCCATCGCTGCAGGAACAGTCCCCCCTCACACCGGGACAGCCTCCCCCACCTCGCACCGGCAGCAGCCGCCCCTCACACCGGGACAGCCTCCCCCACCTCGCACCGGCAGCAGCCGCCCCTCGCACCGGGCCCCCGGGGGTGCCGCTCACCCGCGCTGTGCCCGCAGGCCCGCCCGACGGTCCCGTCCCGCAGCCCGGCCGGGATCTCCCCGCTCCCCACGGCTCTGTCCCGCACCAGCAGGAATTTCCGCAGGGAATCGTGGGCTCCAGCTGGGCTTCCCGCCTGGCTCATCGTCCTCCTCCCCCCGGCCGATTAGCGGATTTAACCACATCTTTCTGGGCTGCAGCTTTGGATTTCACACCAAATGCCCCGGACACAGCGCCTGAGGCCATTCCTGGGGCTGCCTTCAGCTTCCCTCTAGCGGATTGGCCTAAACCGGTCCTTCCGCAGGCGATCCCGGAGCTTTACAGAGGCTCCAAACTACAAATACCAGCAGCTCCAGCACCGCTGAGAGGCCCCAGGACCCACCTCTCCTAGAATAAATCTCTCCAGTTTATTCTAGCAAATATTTATAAAGAATTTTATTTTTCATGTGTAGCTATAAAAGCCCACGGCAAGCAAAGCATTTTGAAGCATTCTCTCTGGCTGAGCTATTTTTTTAGCTGCTTTTAATTTTTTTTTTTCCGTGGTGGGTGGCCCTTCCTACCTCATCGCAGAGTGACAGTGACAGAAGGACCCAGACCTTTAATCCTGTTTCGCAGCAGGTTTAACAGAGAGGAGCGGCTGCAGCAGCCTGGAAATGACCATGGAGAAAATCCTGAAGGCAGAGCTGAACACCAACGTTCTGAAGGCACTGGGGAGCTCTGGGGGAGGATGCATCAGCCAAGGCCAAACGTATGAGACAGACAGCGGACGGGTATTTGTGAAAATCAACCACAAACCTCAGGTCAATGCCAGCAGATCTTATGATTGCATAGAGATAGCTTTTTATTTTAAAAGCAGCTGATTGTTAATAAGACATAATTATTCCAGTTCTCGGTATTCTTTTTAAGGCTGTGTCTGTTGTATATCCAGAATTAATGTAGCAGGTTTGGTTAGTGTGAAATGCAGTGTAATGCAAGGTGATAGTCCTCAGCAGCAGGAATGAGCTGTAATTCCTGTAAAAAGGAGGCCAAGCACAAAGCTGTTATTGTGGTACTTGGAGTTTGGAAAAGCCCAGAGCTGACTTTGCATTCACTGCATTCCTTTTCATGTTCCAGTTGGGAGGATCGATAATGGGAGGGCACAAACAGGGGCCAGTGCTAAAACTCACATATTGTCTTTAAAGCTACAGAAGTTTCAAACATCCCCGTTGCTTCTTGCATGTCTAAAAGTAAAACTCTTGCAGCTTCTTCTTGACTTTTCTATTACTAAATGAATACTCAATTGCTTTTTCTAACACCACAGTGTATCAGAAATTTGCTTTATCAACATCAAAATCACCCTAAACTGCTGTGAAGAACAGCACCCTTGCTTCAAAAATGCAGAGCACATGCTGAATATTTGTGCTGTCGTCTCCATCCAGTGGCCTGTGGGGAAAGAAGAAGCAGTTTAAGGGCTCAATCTTACATCATTTAGCAATGGCCACATTCTCCTCAGAGGTGCTGTTGCATCCAGGTAGTTTGGTGTCTTCATAAGCAGCTGGAAATCAGGGTGAAATGTGACATATCCTACAACCCTGGAATGAATTTAGAAAAAAGAAAGTTAGGGTTAAGGCCCTTAAGTCTTCCTATGTGGACTGAAGCCTTGCTGCAGCTCTCTCCTTTTATCAAGAGGAATTAACTCCTTGCCACTTTGTCAAAAGTCTGTTTTTTCCAAAGTACTCATTGCAGGCATCCATAGTTTAGCCTGAGAATATTCTTATTCCTTGACAGGCTAGAAAAATGTTTGAAGGGGAAATGGCAAGTTTGGAAGCGATTCGGAAAACCAAGATTGTGAGAGTGCCTCAGCCCATCAAAGTGATTGACCTACCTGGAGGAGGAGCCATGTTTGCCATGGAGTACCTAAAGATGAAGCACCTCAACAAGTATGTCCATGCATCTCTTTTTACTATGTTTTGGGGCACTTTTTTTTATACCTTACAGTCAGCCAGGAAACTTCATGAGCAGAGTCACTTTATTCTCTCAGAGACAGAGCTTCTCTCTGTTGAGATCTGTGTTTCTCTGTATACGTATTAAAAAAAAATAAATGTATATATGTATCTATATATATGTGTACACACTCCTTGTCCATTTTTTGCTTTTCCTGCACTACGAATGGCTGTCACTACTCATTTGTGTGCTGGTCCATGTGTGCTGAGATGCTGCTGAAGTGAACGTAATCACAGCTGAGTTGGCCCATCGTTCTCTCACGAGATTTTTCATTGGAGTTTCTTTTCCCAGCCCAACAGGTTTCTTTAACATTACAGGCTGCTTAGGTCTTTGAAGGTCTCTGCTTCTCTAATCAAAATCTTCCCGTATGATTTACTTCATGATTAAGTTAAGATGACATGAATTTGCATTTCATCTGTCAGCCAAACTGAACATGGAATTCAGGAGTCATGTGTTCCTGAAATCAGACTGTCAGAGTTCACTGCTGTGTTCCAGGCCTCTTTATGGGAACAGTGTCATGCCTATGGCTCTTCTGGCAGCTGGTTGTCCAACCCATCTATTTCATTTGGGACAATAACGGCAATTCCACAGCCTTGACAAACAGTCTATTCTAATCTATCCCACTGTTCCTAGGAAGGATTTTCCAATGTCTAACCTTAGTCCTTCTGGTTGCAATTTTAAATCCATCATTTCCCCCCTGCTTCTGGGCATGGAGAAGAAATTAGTTTCCATCCTTGAAACTCCTGTTAAGATACCTGTGGAATATTTAACTGGTTTTTAGTTGTCAGCCTTCAGCATTAGGCAACCTCGATTCAATCCCCACTTATGGCTTCCTTTCAGTCTTACCCTTCCAACTGCTGTTCAGCTGATTTGGAAGGGTAAAGCACAACAGTAGATACCATGTTCTGTTCTCTGCTGATAGTGGAGCTGATAAGGAGGAGCACACAATCCTCCTGCCCTTTCTGCTCCTGTTTATACCACCTTGTGTTCTCTTTACCTTTCTTGCAAGAGCATTTAGTGTGTTTATTGCATTATCTGTGTCTTCAGAGCTGTTATCAAGTCATTTGGTCCCTGTTAGGTGCTTGTGAAATTGATTAAGGTACTCTGTTTGCTGGAAATAGCCTTGGTCATATTTAATTGAGGGGTTTTCTTTTCCCTGTAATATTTGTTCACTTGTTTCAGTTTCATTTTGGTTTATTTGATCCTACAGATACTCTTCAAAGCTGGGAGAGCAGATAGCAGAGCTTCATCTTTATAACCAGAAACTTGGAGAGAAGCTGAGGACTGAGGGAAGCACAATTGGTAGAGTATTGATGTCGTGTCCTAAACCAAAAAGGAAGCAATTCCTTTGGCTGTGGTGCAGCATTGCATTATCATTTTCATGGTAATTAAAGTCAACACTAGGACAGTTTCATGGGCTATGTCCCTCTTGTCCCTATGCCACGCTTCTCAAAATGGACCTTATACACACAGCAGCTTGAACTACTATTGTAATTTTTAAACACATCATTTTAACCTTGGCAAAACAAAATTAGTTTATTTTGAATTCTTCATTCAGTGTATACTTTGTTGTACAAAATTATGTGGATTCTGAAATTTAGTAAAAAATAGCACTAATACTTCGTTGTTAGAGCTTTCAACTTTCCTAAATCAAACTAACAATTTGGACTCTTCTTCAGTGTCAGTGAAACCTTTCAGCCTCATGTCCTCTCTTAAAATGTTCTTGAGCTTATAGAAATCCTATTTTTTGCTTGCTGTTGGTTTAGATAATTAACTGATTACAGAATATTGTCCTTTGGTAAATGCAGAATTCAGTTCCCCTCTAAAGATATTGGGGATGACATTTTTGAACTCAAATAAGTAGCAAAATATTCAAAAATTGCTACTCCTCTAAGTGAATTAAAGCATAAATGAAAAAAATCAGCTATATAAAGAATTATTTTTTTGAGTTGTAACTATTAAAATCTGAAGTACCAGTCTGTATCTGTTGTTCCCATGACTTCAGAGGTGGACTGGGTCTGACTCTTAGTGGTGGACAAATTATAATCCATTATTTTTGAGTGAAGGCCAAATTACTGGCAGGTCCCAAATAATCTATGAATCAAACCCAAGCCTCATTTAATGGCAACATGTCCAAGTGTCAGAACAGCAGATTGTGACTCTGTTTGGGCTCCTTTCCTAAATGTCCAGCTCCTTTATCCAAAGCAAACTCACTAACTGTGACTGACTATGCCTTCATTTCCATTCAGCATCTTCAAGTCCAAAAGAGTTCTTTCCAGCTTAAGGGTTGTGACCATGAAATAAGTGTAACTTACTGCTTAAAGTTATTTTTTCTGCCTATTCTCTGAAATTAGGTTCTGTGTTTGCAAACTTTACTATGTAAAGATCTCAAAGCCCCTAATATTTATTTTGTTCTGTAGGAAAAGGAGCCGGTCACTCCGAGTCCCAGTTTGTGGATAAGTTTGGATTCCACACAGCCACTTGCTGTGGTTATATCCCACAGGTATGGTCAGTTCCACAGGTGTGGAAGCCAACAGGCACTTGTACAGGTCTGTAAACTCCTCATACATGAGCTTGCTCCATTTGTCTTCAGCTTTCTGAGCACAGCTTTGCTTTCCCTGTTCCATCCTGCCCTGACTGTGCAGAGATCACATCTACCCAATGTATGTGCCCTGGTACTGTACATGAGGCCAGCAGATGTGGTGGATTGAGTGAGAATTTGGAATGATGTGGTGGTTCTTTTGGCTGGTGATACTTAAAAAAATCAGTGTTCCTTCGGATGTCTTGGTTTTATTAACCCCTACTATATGGATCTCTCCACTGCTTTTGGAGAGCTTCATCATGCAACATGTCTCATGAGACACTGGAAAGGGCTCTTGGAGATAATTCCACCATTTTCTGGCTCTGCACGTGTCAGGATTTCATTCTATGACTTAACTGAATGAACCTCCAGTATCTCGAAACTCTTTGCTAAGTACAACTTTTCACCAAATTAGAAACGTGTTACCCAGTAAAAATGAATGAATACTTCTGCATTTCCAGAAAGATTTGGAACATGATATTGAACAACTGAAATGGCCTCACCAGAAACGCTCCCTCTAAAATACATTAAGAAAATGGGAATGAATGAAAATAGCCAGAAACTAATGTCAGCATTGAATGTTTTAACTGGATCTCTGTTATTAACACTGACTGCACATGTGTTAAAATCATGTATTACGAACTTGTGTTGTATTTTCCAGGTGAATGAGTGGCAGAGTGACTGGCCATCCTTCTTTATCCGTCACCGACTCCAGGCTCAGCTGGATTTGATTGAGAAAGATTACGGAGACAGAGAAGCCAGAGAACTCTGGTCACAGCTCAAAGTATGAACCATGTCTTAAATCTATTTTCTAGAATTTCAGAAAATGTGTATCAGTGGGATTGTAAAGGTGTTTTATAAGGGATTTGCCTAGCTTGGAATGAAGAGCAGGGTCTGGATGAGCTTCGCAGTGGGTCCAGAAAGACTGTCAGCTGAACAGAATTCCTGTTGCTCTTTCAGTTTTTATATATAGTGGAAAAAACCCCGTAATTCAGCATTAACATTTTTTTCTGAGAATACAGATAATAATAGTATGGTAAATCCTAAGAGCTTGGCCATATGAAGTGGGTGAAATTCTGCTGCCTGGACAGATTTGTATTTTACCTGGTCTAGTCTTTCAGATGAGGCTGGTTCAGGCCATGTTCCATGCAGCACTCACGGAACACCAGGGATGTGTTCCTCTCTTCTGTTCATTGGTCCAGATGCTTACTGCAGTCTTTTTGCCATTGAAACTTCTTAGTTTAAATGAAATCATTTTATATTTCTCATGACAGCCAGCAGTATCCATGCCTAGAAACAATATATCAGTACTAGGTGTTGATAATAGACTGTGAATTAAATGCTTTGCTAAGCTCTGTCAAGAACAACCCAGAACATTTATCACTGGCTTATTCTTGTTGCCATCAACGTCCAAAGCACTCCATGAGGGCTGAACACAGGCAGCATTTGGCCAGCTCAGGCTCTAACATGCTACAGTACTTCATTTTATTTAATATTTTCTTCAGAACTCTTTAATTGTTACATGTCTGTTTATGCTTTTTCAGCCAAAGATTCCTGAAATGTTCTGTGATGTAGAAATTGTTCCTGCTCTCCTGCATGGGGACCTGTGGGCAGGGAATGTGGCTGAGGACGACTCCGGGCCGATTATATTTGACCCTGCCTCCTTCTATGGGCATTCGGAATTTGAACTGGCCATTGCTGGAATGTTTGGGGGGTTCAGCAGCTCTTTTTTCTCTGCCTATCACAGTATAATACCCAAAGCTCCAGGATTTGAGAAACGAAACAAGTTGTATCAGCTCTTTAATTACATAAACCACTGGAACCATTTTGGGACAGGGTACAGGGGCTCTACCCTAAACATGATGAGGAAACTTCTAAAGTAACCAGGTACATTTGAGAAATTCTGACATAGTCCCTTAGGAATGAGCAGCCCCTGCTCATCCCAAGTACCACAAACTCGGAATTGAGGGTAAAACACCTGATATGGAGAAGACTTAGTGCCCTTCTGAGCCTCACTAATTAAGAGCAATTGTGTAATATTTAACTTGGGCACTAGTTTCCCAGCACAGATTCCTCCCGTGCTGAAGGAAAGGGCTGCACTGTTTGTCACTGGCTTGGAAAAGCAGCCTGACAGTCAGCCTGACCTTGCTCTCTCACTTCGTAGCTGCTATGTTCCCAGAGTTGTTCCACAGCAGCATCTTCCCACTCCTGCTGCTGCTCCATGAGCCGTTTGTTATGGAGAGCTGCAGCTGTGGGACGGTGGTGCTGGAAGGAGTAACAAGTTCTTAGTCTGCCCTTGTTTGTTCTGGTTTTGTTTTCTGTCTGTTTCCAGCCGTTTTCCCATGAATATTTCCATAGTCTTCTGTTTCCCTTTCCTGTCCTTTTGCATGTCAAATGTCCTAATCCAAAATTGCAGTCAGATTCTGCGAATCTGAAAGCATTCTCTTTTTAATTTAATGAGTAGACAACGCCCTTTGGCTGCACTTGGCAAACATATGTAATTAATAATATTTCTAATATTTATTTAAATTTAATGTAATTTACTCGCATTTGTTTTTCTCTTGCTATAAGAACTGAAATTCCAGTGGTATTTTCTGAAAGGATGTCTAGTTCCTTGGTAATTAACTGTACAGTCAGAAGTAGGTTGTTACCACTCAAAGTTGATAGTAACATTTCATAGTTTTAGTGTGATATTTCAGTGTGGTGTACTACAGTAGTAACATATTTAAATAACTTTGTAAAAAGACAGCAAAATGTGGGAGGGAGGCTCTGTGGTTGGGTGAGAAGAAGCACCTGTGGCTTCTGGGTTGGTTGGTGCTTGATGTAATTGCAATTTTAGAAAATGAGTGCAGTGGGCAGAGCTGGTCTGTTGTGCCACCGCTGGGTTATGGAAAGAGCAGTGTCAAATCTGATGGATTTGTAAGGGGTTTTATTGTCCCTTACTGCTTTATTTTTATAGAAAACATAGGCAGTGGGAATCTGGGGAGAAAACTGTTCAGCAAAGATAGGGGTGTACAATCTGAGCTAGAGTACATTAGTGACTCTGTGGGGTTTTAATGGAAGAGAGTGGTGAGGAGAGTAGAATTAAGTGCAGTCCCACAAATATGAATTAGAAGATTTGGGTAAGAATGACCTGAGTATTTAGTCTTCAGACAGTTGGCATGACTAATATTAAAATATTATATTCAAAAGTGCTCTAATATGTTCAGACTTTTTTCAACTTTAAATGGTTGTGCTATAAAGATTTAATAAAATTTAAAATTTGATCTTATAATTGGTTTAAAGCAATGCTCTTTGTTCTCTGTAAATATGATACAAATAGTGAAAAAATTTTACTTCCTTTGAATCAGGGGAATCTGTCATGGTTGGTTATAAAACTTAATAGAACTATAAGGGTGGAAAAGTGGAACAGTAGAGTAAGAATACAGTTGGAATTGTAGCTGATGGCTGGAAGATCTAGGTCTGAGGAAGGAGCAAAGTGCATGTGCGCTGGTGTTTGTGGATGTGAACAAACCGACCTGTATCACACTGGGAAGTACTTGTGAACTCAAACTTCTTCTCAAATAAACACTTGCCTTGCAGAAACCAGCCATTCGGTGTACATGTGTTTTGTTACTGTGGTTTGATTTAATGAATTTGAGCCTGAAGATAAAAATATTTGGGTGTGGATGGAGCTGCTGGATAGCTGGAAAGAGCAACTACCTGTTCTGACATCCTGGCCAGGCTGAAGTGCCTCCTTGAATTTCCTGTATCATCAGCAGAGCTGTAGTTGTAACTTTCAGGCTTCAAATGTTTCCAGAATTGTATGAGGTTTAGATAATGTGTTATGATATTAACCATGTAATGCAGTGTTTTGGTGTGGGTCGGGTAAGGAATGGAGGTCACGGATAACAGCATCATCCAGCTGTCTCCCACACACCTTGTGCAACCGAGGTTGTCCCCATCCTGGTCCTTTTCCCTGTCCCCATCCCCGTTCCCTTCCCTGGGGGGGTCCCTATCTCCGTCCTCACCCAGTGCTTGCGTGCCCATGCCCGTGTCCCCATCCTTGTCCCATGTCCAGGACCCCATAATTGGGTGTCCCCAGGATGGGTGACCCCAGGGTGGATGTCCCTGTCTCTTTGTCTGCCTGCCGTGGCTGGCTAGCTCGGGGGTGAGATTCTGAGCTAGCCCAGCAAAATAGCAGATTTTAGACCACACTTTAAAAGCCGGCCAAGCTGTCTGTAATTTCCCTTTTCTCTGGCTATCGGATCTCTCTTTGGTGAGCATCTGCATCCACAGGGAGTTTGGTTTGGACCCCCCGGGACCCCAGGAACAAAGGAAGGCGAGAACCGGAGACGCTGGAGGTGTTTATTCGCTCGTCCCCGGCAGCAGTCTGGCTGGGAACTGCTCGTTTCTCCCGGGTCTCGGGGACTGGGGGCGGGGCTTACAGCAACAGCCAATGGGGAGGGAGAGAACCCGGGGCCAGCCCAACCCCCCTGGCACCGCGGGGGGAAGGGAGAAACCAATACACATTTGTATAGAGATACCATAAACCGAGGGGGTTTACCCAGGCGCAGGTCTGTCCCCCCACGCCCTAGGCTGGCAGGTTTGCCAGGACACCCCAACATGTCCCTGTCTCCAGACTGGGTGTCCCCATCCCTGGGGGGGGTGTCCCTGTTGCCGGTGGGTGTCCCCAGGGTGGGTGTCCTCATCCCCCGTGGATGTCCCTGTCCCCGATGAATGTCCCCATCCCCGGTAGGTGTTCCTGTCTCCGCTGGGTGTCCCCAGCTGGATGTTCCCATCCCCGGTGAGTATCCCCAGCTGGATGTTCCCATCCCCGGTGTGTGTCCCCAGGGTCTCTCTCAGCTCCCCGTC